>CAAKMY010101283.1:0-21251 GCA_901111285.1 Corrigiola litoralis | reverse complement strand
TTTGTTGATCTTCAAAGTAAATCACTATAAGAACTTATGTGTTTTTGTTTATTAAGAACACTAGAAGAAAATATGGTTTCTCTTATATGCAAGTTTGGAGAAATTATCAAAAACTAATTTATGTTTTTCCTCTCTTTCTCCCTCATCATATGTGTGGCAAGTTACTTATTTATAACCAATTCATTTTCAGAGTAACTTCTTTAATAACTATCAAACAGTCATATCCTTTGATATCTACCAAATGTCATATCATTTGATAACTACCAAAAAGTAACTACCTTTGATAACTACCAAAAAGTAACTTTCTTTGGTAACCACAAAAAAGTAACTTCCCTTGGTAACCATTAAAAACTAACTTCTCATGGTAACCACCAAAAACTAACTTCTCATGGTAACTATCACAAAATAAGAAGTTCACCAATTTTCATAAATTAACTCCGGAAATAAATTCAATACTAGACCTCCTCCAATTCTAGTATCATCACATATGAATGCATAACCCATTACACTATAAATGTTTCAACATGTCACCAAATCGTCTTTCTCTCTGTTAGCTCCTACACAAGCAAAATAGACCAAAGTTTGTCAAAACAAAGCTGCTGCTATCAATGACGACAACTAAAAAGAAGACGACTGGACTCTTCCAACTTTGATTTCATCTGATTTGTCCATGCATGTTGTGCTATGGTACCATGTCCATGTATACCTGTTTCCACCCCTCTACTAATTAAAATTGATGGAGAAAAGACAAATTAAATTGCATAGAATCACCTTCTTAAAGACAAGACCTTAGCATATGCATGCATTCTTCATTTCTTCCGTCTTTATGAACCTATACCAAACCAAAGTAGGACAGTTTGAGCAGCATGGAAGAGCTTAACATCCACTTAAGCAGCATGGAAGACTTGGTGGGAAAATAACCACACAAACACATATAGAGAACATGTGCTATATTTTTTCAACCTTTAATTATAGTATTTCATATGACATCTGCTTCTTGCGAAAGTGGTTAGAAAGACAGTATAAGTCCATTTCAAAGTTAGGTGCATAAAAAATGACGCGTGAGGTTAGAACTGGACTATATAAGCAATTCTTTACCTTTAGAGAGCTACCTCTTAGGAAAGCACAATGGCTAAATACATTAGTGTTAAAGCTATTGTTACAGTGCAACTGACTGTTCTTGGCTTCTTCAAGAACATAGGGTTAAGCCAAGGAATCGATGGCATGTGGGATCTTTTCTTCGGCGATGCCCTTTTATTGGAGCTTGTTAGCTCAGAGCTCGAATCAAGTACGTAGACCTTTTTTTTTTTTTGGTATGAAAGTAGCACATTAAATTGCAAATGAGTACGTATACATTATTTCTTTAGATGTTCATTCAAGAGATATGGACGCCACAATAATATGTGCGTTTGTAAAAGATCTGTTAGGGACGACGATTAAGAAACCACAAGCACATAAGAAACTGAATATCATGCAAAAGCATGAGGTAGATGAAGTGAAATATAAAGCACGTATAAAAGTGGACGCAAATTTTGGGGAACTTGGTGCCATCTTAGTTACAAATCAGCACCGCAAAGAAATGTACCTCAAAGACATTGTCCTCGATGGCTTACCTCAAGGACCCATCAAGGTGCATTGTGAGTCTTGGATCCATTCCAAGTATGACAACCGTGAAAAGAGAGTATTCTTCACAAATAAGGTAGTGAGCAAGTTCATATTTTCGGGTCGGACACTTATGAAATAACTATGTAGCCCAGCTATGTGCTCATATTTGACATACCAATATGTCTTTTTTTGTTTGAGGTACTGACTAACTTCATGAACATGTATCAAGCAGTCATACTTACCATCACAAACGCCAACTGGATTAAGGAGTTTGCGCAAATCAGAGCTAGAGAATTTGAGAGGCAACGGACAAGGAGAGCGCAAGGCCTTCGATCGAGTATATGACTATGATGCTTACAAGGATCTGGGTGACCCTGACAGTAACCCTAAGCTAGGCCGGCCAGTTTTAGGAAGTATGGAGCATCCATATCCACGGCGTTGTAGAACAGGTCGATCACACTCCAGAACTGGTAAATGAATTCAACTAGACATTCTGTATATAGAGACCAAAGGACAAAATTTCTGTTTTTCTCTAACGACATGTGAGTTGAGACATTGCCTCATATAACAAGTGAGTAGAGTTTAGTAGGAGATCTCAAGAGGTTAAAATGCACAGATTATTAGGTATACTTGAGAGTGTGTACCCTCTAGTGTATGTACGTGATATGTCCTAGTCAAAATATGGTATTAAAGCGTTTTGTTAGTCATATGTTAGAATAGTTACAATCATTTTGGGAAAAGAAACATGCATGTTCTAATTGCATTTCAACGTTTTCTACCTAGACCAACTATCAGAATCAAGAGCAAATAGCTTCTACGTGCCAAGAGATGAAGATTTTGTTGATATGAAGCAAATAACATTCTCGATCAATGTATTAGACAATGTATTGCATGCCTTAATACCTTCTCTAGAGGCAGTGATTGGTGATACAAATCTTGGGTTCTCAAACATCAAACAGATATATGATCTTTTCGGAAAAGGCATTTGCATATCTGACCTGAAAAATAACCCTGCTGCCATGACAAAAGTTTGGCCGAATCTACTTCAAGTTAAAAGCGCTCTTTGTTTTCCGACTCCCGAATTAATAGAGAGTAAGTAAGTTACTGTTTCATCTATCTGGTTTCCTTGTTCAATTTCTTACAATTGTATGGATCCACGTACGACAGATTGAGAGGGTGTCACTGAAGTTGGGTACCACCCAGTGACACCAGATCATTTTCCTGTATACTTATCGCGCGGTGTTTACGTAGGAGACGAGTTTGCTTGGTTAACAGATGAAGAGTTTGCTCGGGAGACTCTTGCTGGTCTCAACCCTTACAGCATAAAGCTGGTTACGGTATGTTAAGACTTCAGAGGGAATTCACGCTCTTCATTGCAAGTAACAAATTCAATATTTTGCATGGCTTAACATTGTCGTCCTAGATACGCGCCGGGGGTGGGGGTTGTACGTACTTGAGGCCTAAACATACAATGTTCATATGTATTATAGGAATGGCCCTTGAGGAGCAAGCTTGATCCGCAAATCTATGGTCCAAGAGAATCAGCAATCACATCAGAAATGATTGAGCAACAGATAAAAGGCCTAATGACTGTCAATGAAGTAATTTAACCTTTCTACTCTAATTGGCTTTTAGTTTTGATTGTAAATTTGTACTTGAGCAAGTTGTAATATTCCCCAACATACAGGCCCTAGAGCATAAAAAGCTCTTTATTTTGGACTACCATGATTTGCTGCTCCCTTATGTGAACAAAGTAAGACAGGTCAAAGGCACTACATTGTATGGATCCAGGACATTGTTTTTTCTAACTCCTCAAGGGACGTTGATCCCTCTAGCCATTGAGTTAACGAGGCCGCCAACTGACGATGGCAAGCCGCAGTGGAAGCAAGCATTCAGTCCAACAAGTTGGAATGCCACTGAGAGCTGGCTTTGGAAGCTCGCTAAAGCTCATGTGCTTGCCCATGATTCTGGTCATCACCAACTTATCAGTCATTGGTATGTGCATACGGATGCTAATGTATCTTTACATCAATTTGTACACTTTTCGACTTGTATTTTAGTGATTTAGAACAGTTGTCGTGCAAAACAGAATCTAGCCGTCTCATAGACGGAAATATAAACTAATTCATGTGTCTTTCTTATAGGTTGAGGACTCATTGTTGTGTGGAACCTTACATTATTGCAACCAATAGACAACTCAGCGCAATGCATCCAATTTACAAACTTATGAAGCCTTACTTTCGATACACCATGGAAATCAACTCTCTTGCTCGACATGCCCTCATTAATGCCGGTGGAATTATTGAGACCACCTTTTCTACAGAGAGATATTCCATGGAGTTCAGCTCAGTTGTTTATGACAAGGAGTGGAGATTCGATCTACAGGCATTGCCAGTTGATCTAATTAGCAGGTAGCTAGTTAATTACCATCTACCAAATTAAATCATGCGTAGCTTCATGCATGATCATTTCATCAAGACCATTCAAGTATAACCTTAAGTTGGAATACCCTATGCATATACACCATATTCAAGTAGAACTGCTAATTAAGGCCATTAGGTTATCGTAGCATATGTTGGTCACTCTTTAAGTTTCGATGTAACAATTTGTTCAATATATAACCTCTAGGGGAATGGCAGTCGAAGATTCATCTGCACCACACAGCTTGAAGCTGACAATCGAGGACTATCCTTTTGCCAATGATGGGCTTCTACTTTGGAATGTCATCAAGGAGTGGGTTACTGATTATATAGAATCCTACTACCCAAATGACGAGCTAGTTGAGACTGATGAAGAACTTCAAGCATGGTGGGCAGAAATTCGAAACAAAGGCCATCAAGACAAGAAAGACGAATCATGGTGGCTGGTCCTTAAGACCCCTGATGACCTCATTGCAATTCTTACTAGCATGATATGGACAACTTCAGGTCACCATGCTGCTGTCAACTTTGGTCAGTATACATATGCAGGGTTCTTTCCAAATAGGCCGACTATTGCTCGGATCAAAATGCCATCCGAGGATCCAACCGAAGAGGAGTGGAAGAACTTCCTAGACAGTCCCCTCAAAGTGCTATTGCAAACACTCCCATCCCGAATTGGAGCCACAAAAATCGTGTCTGTGTTGAATGTATTGTCCAATCATTCACTGGACGAGGAGTATATCGGTGATCAAATTGAGCCATCATGGGCTGAAGACCCAAGAATAAAAGCAGCATTTGAAAGGTTCAAGGGAAATCTATTGAAGATGGGAGGTATCATTGATGCAAGGAATGCAGATGTAAAGTTGAAGAATAGAAATGGAGCTGGAATTATGCCTTATCAACTACTTCAGCCTTACTCAAAAGCAGGGTTGTCTACAATGGGGATACCAAACAGCATTTCCATATAAATCTACAATACATGATCATCTCTATATAACAAATTTAAGTAAAGAAAATGCCCATGACAATATGGGCAAGAAGATTGTAAAGGGCGCAATTTTGAGCAACTATATAGGCTTGACAAACCAAAAACTTCAAGACAAGTAAAGACACTCTTAATTACTACTATAACCCTAATACCATACGTACGTAGATAGATAATTAAACCAACAAGTAACTCTCCCTCTTTTTTAATGAATGACATTTTTACTAATTTCACGTAATTTAAGGGTAGTTTTGTGTTAAATTCTTTTTCATTTTTTTAGTGTTTTTTTTTTCTGCCCTGAACTTAGTAAATTACTTGTACACCTTTTCAAATTGTTTTTGAAAAAATAGTGTTCCTCCTATTAGCATGGCCCACTAACCTCCTATATAGGAGAAGGGTGACAAGCAAATTGGGTACACAGCTCGGCAACATCTGTCATAATCCTTTGCTATAAAACCTTGTCAAAACAGCAAATAGTATAACAACATTTATTCTGACTGAAAAGTAGAGATGAAGAAACAAATTAGATGAAAAATACAAGGTTTTTCATATTTGGTCTGACATTTATTGGACATAATGCCCATAAGAACACTGATTCAGCTCATAACTTGATTATGGAGTACTATTTTGCATGTTTATCTCTACCAAATTTTCTCAGATAAATTGAGACAATACAACATGCTGGATTCAGTCAGGATATTTAATACACATTGAACAGTTGCTGCAAGGCCCTTTAACTGCCATTTGGACATTTCCTAAGGAACATTATGATTATATATCAAGCATAAACGAAAGAAAGTTCTCATTTCTGCAGAAAATTCTTGAACCAAAGCGCAGAACTTTTCGGGTACCTCTTCAACCCGTTTCTGAAATCGACAAAATTGAGACCATATCTGATTGTGTAGCCTAAACCCCATTCAAAATTATCCAGCAATGACCATGCAAAGTATCCCCTTACATCAACACCATCCCTGGTACAAGAAACAAGTGTCATACAAAATTGTGTCGAACAAAAGAATAACATTACTCCTGTAATGTAAGCAGGATGGATACTCACTGGATTGCTTCTTGCAGGAAAGACAAATGATGATAGTGGTAGTCTATCCTTGCTGTGTCAACCAAGGCTTCTTTAAGGGACAAAAAGGGATTATTCAGCTCACCTATACCTGCATGAGAAATCAAGAAACATGGAATACGGATGATTTGCTAGTAATTTTTTACGTTGTGGCCTCATAGGAAAACCAAAATAATAGTACCATTTTCAGTGATGTATATCTTCCGTGCTCTGTACTTCTTTTTCATGTGAAGCAGAAGATCTCGCATCCCTCTTGGATAGATATTGAACCCCTCAGAAGCACCCTAGACTCGGGAAAATCCACAGTTATAGATAAGGACTTAGATGCACTCATTTCTCAAATGGATACAGATATACAATGAAACTTTTAGCAATCTGTATTTAGCATCTAACCTTTGGACCAATAGGAACTCCATGTCGTTCACCTGTATAAACAATCAAATTTTGATACTAAAATTTTAGAGTAGCAGACTAGCAGTGACTACTAAACCTGGCATTCTCTGACATATTTCCATTTTTCAAATAAATGAGGCTTACTTGTGAGAGTTACATGCCAATCTGTAAGGTAGCTTAATCTTGAGCTATTAGATATCGGAGGACTATTCGCTGCATAAGAAGCAGAGTAATAATTTAGACCGAGAAAATCAAACGACTCTTTCACCATAGTAGATTGCTTTCTAGTGAACTTTGGCAATCGATCCTTGACCACTGCATGCATGCTCTTTGGATATTTTCCTCTTGTCAGAGGTTCCATAAACCTAATCAAAGTAGAAGAATCAGGCAGTTATTAAGATTCAGAGCTACTTGTAACATTTATTTGCAGCCTATAAAAGAATCATTAAGAAAGAGGAGTGCAGGGTATTAGATTTCAGACTGGCTTGACCTACAATAACAGGGAGTACTTGAGGCCTAACAAGTGAGAACTATAGAATTTAGATTGTGAGAGGATTTTACAAACATTTCAGTATATGACTTAACATCTACGAGAAAACGGAAGAGACTTTTGTGTCAGTAGTAGAACTACATACCATCCAATTGTAAAGTCCAGTGCTCTTTCTGTAGCAACACGGTCTGCTACAGACTTTGAAAATGGCACATTCCAGTTTGCAGCTAAGACTATGCCAATCTCGCCTTTCTGAGATGCCTGCACAGTTTCAGAATGTGTGAAATCCACATCTAAATCTTCGGCGCTGCACATTACTTGTGACATAGGAGTAGTATGATTCTTCAACCTTTTGTCCAGGGAAGTAGATGCCATCACATTAGTCTTAGACTACTAGAGGGTGGCTCCAAACATTAAAATCACCATGAATAGTGAATGTATATGATAAATTACCTGATACTTTCGCTTGTACAATCTAGCGGCTGCTGCATGAGCAAGAATTAAGTTATGCCCTACAATGTATGGTTCTGTTCCTGAATCACCACCAGTGCAATTGTGATTAAGCCATTTAGAACATCGGCCTGGTGGTCCATTTCCTTCCACATAACCAGATATATCATAGTATAATGGTTCATTCAGTGTCATCCAATGCTTGACCCGATCACCAAACTCTCTGTAGCATAGTCCTGCATAATCCTGAAAGTCACCTCTGTAAAGACATCCTAGGTTAGTTCTCAGATATCGTATTACCTACCACACTACCTTTAATCAGAGACACTTTTGGATCTGATCTTTTTAGAAATGGCCTTTTAAATAAAATTGTTTGTTGGTACAGATGGCGTGTCTAGTAAATCCCTAAAATGGAAACCAATAGGGTGCTGAATTTACAGTAGAAAATCAAGTGGTCATATAATGAGCTTACATAATATATGAGCTTAAGAAGCCTCCATAGTCATCATCTAAAGCTTGAGGAAGATCACCATGCAATAGAGTTACAAACGGCTTTATACCTGCGTGGAAGTTGGAGACATAAAGCCATGATTTATGATTATGTGAAGCATACATAGTTATCAGTATCATTCAATGAGTAGAGTCTGAATCAGAACCGCTGGTAATTAGCTCGTTGATGAGGTTGTTGTAGTATCTGATTCCCTTCCAGTTCACACCCCCATTTAGCTTTCCTTCTGCAAGAAACAATGTAATTCACGGGAAACAAGTTATGAGCTCGGGCAAAATTAAATTTACTATGGTCCAGCCCCTAGTCCAATCAGTCATGATAGCGTACTCTCGTAACGGATAAAATTGACATACAATGCAGCATGTATGAAGAGTTCTTAAAGTTTAATAATGAGCTTAAAGAGTGATTCTTTTCTTAGGATGCTTGATGCCTCTATATATCCAACTACAGTGGGGTTAGCTAATATTAGTTTTTTTAATTACAGTGATGATACTTTACAGATGCTATTATGCTAATTGTGTTATATTAGTTGAATCATATTGTACATAATACTGGATGCATGATTAGGACTCACAAGAAATTATTCTTTTTAGCAAAGTAAAATGGCGCTTACTTGGCAATATTCTGGACCATGAGATTGAAAACCTATAAGCATCTAACCCCATATCTTTGATAATTTTTACATCTTCCTGCAAAAAGATTTCAAGAATATACAAAAATCAACGCAGAGTTCTGTTACTCAATGTTGCTTGTACTTGTATATTTTTATAAGCTCTCCTATATGACTGTTGCTCAGTTTGATGATAAAAACTATGTCCAGTACCTTATAATGATGATAGGAATCAGCAGCAACATCTCCATTGCTACCATCCTTGATTTTACCTACAAGCTCAAATAGACGACATTAAAACAAATAAATATGAAGGTTTAAATATTCAAAGCCGTACCATATGATCAAATCCAATCCAATACTGAATATATAGACTAATGATATGCCACCAGGAAAAAGAACTTGCCTCAGGCATAAATCCAACAACCCAATGTGGCTTCATTTACACCTTCAATTTGATTATAAAGTTAATTACGATGTACTGCAAAATGTTACTTGACTCGGCTATAAGTATCCAATAAGGGGTATGTGTCTGAGTGTCAGACTTGCCACATTTTTGCAATATTACAGGCTTTTTTTTGGCTCGAAATGAACTAAATGTGCACACCCATGCAGGATTTTTAGTATCCGACACAGGTGTGAAAGGTGAAATGAAGGGTCGAGGTAACATCTCCAATACATGTATCAAAGGGTACAATACAGATACTGTGAACTGAAATGGACAGTTCAGGTAAGATACAGTCTAACAAATGGCATGAGTAGCATAGAAAATAATGGATCTATTAAAACAAATGTCAAATACCATCTTTCTTTCACTCTCGACAGGAAATTTAGGCTTACAGAAAACACAAATGATTTGGTAAAACCCCCGCGCTTAGCTACATCGATGGGTTTTGAACCTAAGACCAACAGAAAGTTTTCCACCTCTTCAACTAACTTAGGCTAGCTATGTACGAAGTACTAAGTTATGACTAGTTAATATTGACCTCAGATCAGAACAAATGACAAAATCCCGTATTAGTTCAGAGAAAACAGAAGAAAAGAAAGACACCTGGATAGTTATGAGCATAGGTATCCCATACACTTGGACCTCTACCATCCTCCCTCACTGCACCTTCATACTGAAAACCATTTCATCAAAGTCAAAGCCTAAATAACAATATTACTTCCAACACAAAAACCAGTGCACAAGTGTTTCAAAGCAAGACATAACCAGAATACCTGGTAAGCAGAGGAAGCTACGCCAAAAATGAAACCTTGTGGAAAGAAAGTACGGTTAAGTGTAGCAGCATCATAGTTTTGGTGTGCAACAGTTTGTTTAGCAACTGTCAAGATGATGATGATCACATTTAGACCCTTAAATGTTGCAAGAAACGACCCTTCAGAGGAGGCCATTCAACCTTCACTTAAGTTTTGGAGAATGGCGAGAGTATTATACTGTCTACCAGTAACACAGCTCACTGCACTAGACTCTATATGGAGTACGGAGTACCATTATTTTAAAACCCAAGTTGCTGTCTTTTTCAGTTTTATAAAGCAGCTATGCAAGCGAAGCTAGCTAATTTCGAGTGATACGAGATAGGAGCATATTGAGTTCAAACTTCAAAGTTTAAATCTATAACATACGGAGGACAACATAAATAGTTTTATGGATTAAAAGTCATACGACATCTATAGTGATAAAATTAGTATGTGCAATCGATCCAATTAAGCTTTGACAGAAGCAAATTAGTTTCGTAACTTTCTCCTTATGTGCGATCAACCACTAATTAGTAATAAACTTCAACCAAATTATCATTCTAAATTGAAATTAAAAAGTAAATTTTTTGTAAAAAATCCAAAGTATTGCATATATACATAAATACGTATTCATATACAAATGGTCACATACCACCACACACAATCTACCGTTCTACACAAAACATCTGTTAGATTGTCGCTTTCCTTTCTACGGAGTAATTCTCAATTTGTGTTGTTCATACACAATATGGCTGTATATCATTTTCCAAGTTGCTGACATAATAATTATTGAGTAAACCAAAGCTGCTAGTACGTGCATCTGTTACTTTATTAGTAGCTCATATATCACGTTAAATCGTTGATTACACTTTTTTTTTTACCACATATCACGTCGATCACTTGTGATCTTACCAAAGTGGCAAAGTTGTAGTTGCTCGTTGGGCTATGTGTTGGTAACTTGTTCTCATAGAATATGAGTAATACTCTTTGTAACAAAAAAAAAAGGAAAACGATTAATACTCCGTAATTGGTATACACCTGACACCTCGTAATCTATAATTATACCGCGTATCATTTAATCCTCAATGGCAGAATTAAGCCATTTCCGTTATTATTTAACTTTTAGCCAACCGCTTCCTCCCCAAGCGTAATATTTTTTAAAAAAATTGAGCAATTAATGATATGATGATAGGAATATAAGGATTGAAATTCGGGTCAATCCTCAAATAAATTGTACGCTCAAACTCAACTACTAGGCCAACCTAACCTCAATAGTGTATGTATAGGAACTTGCTATGATACCATACTGAAAATACTAAACTTGTTTCCTCACTCAATATATATTATATTATTTTTCGTACAAGAAAAGAAATTTTAATAATGACCATGATACTTATTAATATCTCATTAGTTCGTAGAACGCAGTTCATCCTTATTACATGATCATATCAAGAGATTTCACTATTGTAACTTTTGTAGAAACTTCTTAAACCATTTAGCTGAAAGTTTTGGGTGTCTGATCCTCAAGCCATCTTTAAAGTCAACAAAATGAAGGCCAAATCGAAGTGTGTAACCAGAATTCCATTCATAGTTGTCTAACAATGACCACGCAAAGTATCCCTTCACGTTGACACCGGCCCTGCAATATAAAATTAATATACATTCGAATTAGTGATTTACTTGCATGCATATTATATTGCATTTCCTATTCTGGCTGTTTTGCAATCAATATAACCCCTTACATTTGATCGAAAAAATAAAAGAAAAATCATAAGAGTACGGCATTTGTAGCATTTACGTATGATAAGTTTTTAATACGATTGAGAGCTGAAAAGGTTAAAAGCATCTACAGTACCTCATTGCACGTTGCATGTAATAGAGATGATCATGGTAGAACTTCACCCTCCTCGTGTCAGCTAGACTTTCCTCAAGTGATAATTTGTCATTGCTGTCCTCTGGAAGGCCTACACATCGAACCAGAGAAAATATGCATCAAATTTGGTGAAATAAATCGTATCTAATATTTGTCTGATGAATTTATGGCCAGTTTACAGTTTTTGCATTTAGATATCAACATTGGAGCTGGTAATGTTGTGGGTATTGATTGAACTCTCACTATCGTGGCAAGCTATTGTTCCTCAACATTTCTTAGTCGTGGGTATATATATTTAAATTGTTGGGTATCCCTAAGACCTTATCAGGATAAGGTGAGTTAATTAGCAATGTATGAACCATATACTCATGTATATGGTATAACATGTACACATAAGGTGAAAAAGAAATGAAAAAGCAAATTACTATGTAACTCCCCCTCCTTTTGTGCCGATGTGTATATGGTACTCTATATACATGAGTATATGATCCTATTTACCGTTAACTAGGTGACATTTGAATAGTTTTGACGATATTTGAATAAGCAATTTGGAAGAATGGAACGTAACAAATTTTTTTAACTCAGTCGCATTGTAGAAGTTCAATATCAGGTTTTGCTCTCAAACCAAACACATACTACTCACCATTTTCAGTAATATAAATCACAGGACTGTTATACTTATCCTTTATATAGCGAAGAAGTTTATATAACCCCATCGGGTAAGTGTTAAATTCCGCTGGAGCCTGCATGAAAGAGCGAAGTGGTAAGTTCATGAATTGTATGTATATGAATACATTTTATTCAGAAAATATGCAAGTAATTAATTAGCAAGTTCCTATGAAAATTTCCCTTGTGTATACCTGTGGACCAATCAGGACCCCGTTACGCACATCTGCAAACAACAGAAAACTATTAAGTTGTCTCCTTATACATTTGGAAGGACGGAGAACAAGTATATACTCATTGCACATCTGCATAGTCCCGTGCATCACACGTTCCACAAACTAGTTTATTTTTTAAGGGGGTGGGAGGTGCGGGAGGTTAAAGAAGATAACTTACTTATTATCTATCCAAAAAAAAAAAAAAAAACTTACTGGTTTGATTGGCAATCGCATCAGTGATGTAGCTGTGCTTTAATGTTCTCAGGATAGGAGAATAGACCGCATAGCGACCAGTGTAATAATTCAAGCCGATAAAATCATATGACCCCTTTAAAAGTTTAGACTGCTCCACTGAGAATTTGGGCAATCGATCCCGTACTAATGATAGCATGCTACGTGGATAGTCTCCTGTTGTTATTGGATCCATAAACCTGTTAAATCTATCAATGGTAAGAAATCCATGCCATCTCGAGGTAATTTGTGATAGTATATGTTGGTTGTAATATAATTTTTGATGATGGTTTGTACGGAGTACTATTTTGTGCTCCTTTTTTTTCAAAATACCAATGTATTATATATATGAAAATGGTGCTTAACGTGAGAATAATGTGAAAAAAAATTCGTAGATGAACAAAAAATGTATAGATGAGCAAAAGAATTTTATAGATGAGCAAAAAAAAAAAAAGATGAGCAAAAATTTTCCTAAATGAGCAAAAAAATATAGATGAGCAAAAAAATTTTAGATTAGTAAAAACAATTTTCGTAGATGAGCATAAAAAAAAATTCAGATGAGCAAAAATTTTTTCAAATGAGCAAAAGTTTTCGCAGATGAGCATTTTCATTTCTCACGTTAAGACCCATTTCCACCGGAACGCTATATATATATATATATATATATATATAGAGAGAGAGAGAGAGAGAGAGAGAGAGAATTTTTTTTGTTTGTGAGATGAATAAGTAGAATTTTTTTCTCTCTCTCATATGTTTTTTCTTTTTTTTTTGGAAAAAAATACGGAGTATATGTTTTGTTTGTGAATGGTCACTTGTATCTTTATAACATAATCTATATTAATCAAGATAGTAATTTATGGTCTTTGATCTACTCTTTCCTCTAAAAAAGATGTTTTATAATTTTTATTTTTTTGACTAAGAATAAGATGTACTATTTCCCTATAGGCACATTCTTTATTTGGTATTTAGTCTTGACATACTGTATAGGAGAAAAATTCAAGAATTCATCATCAAAGAAAAATAACAAAAAAAAAAAAAATTTAATATATATATTACCATCCCAACATAAAGTCGAGGGACCTCAAAGCTGCGTTGACGTTATGCCTTGCTTGAGAGATTGGCTCAAACCAATGAGTAACCAATGTGATGCCAATTTTGCCTTTCTGAACTGCCTGCATTTTATGAAACACAAACCATGGAAATATATGTTAACTTGGTGCCAATTCATATATATAATGATTATAATAGAGATTATTTAAATAGACTTTTTTTTGTAGACTTGTCATTATTGAGATGTATTGTCTTTAGTGGGCCAAGAGTTCGGTCTACTTTTATGATAAGTATACAGTCTCTCCCAAGACTAGCTGTAAAAGAATAACCACTATAAAAAATTGTTTTAAAGCAGTCTAATATAGTAACTTAATATTAAACAATACTACATTATGTGATTATCAAAGGAGAGGAATTTGAACTTAAAGATGACCAATTATCTGTACCTATATACGGAGTAAACTAGTAATTTGAAGTAGTAATTATCATAAGAAATTATGATTAATAGAACGACCTAACTTTACTCTTTCCCTCAATTTCTAATGCAAACATACATGTATCTATATACGGAGTAAACTAGGCTTACAACTTTACAAGGAAGCGAACGACTACCTGATACTTTCGGCGGTATACATCTACCGCAGTTGCATGAGAAAGAAGCAAGTTATGGACTACCACGTAAGGCTCTGTGCCGCTGTCTCCACCTGTGCAGTTCAGTTTCTGCCACGCTGAGCAACGTCCTGGTGCAAAATACCCATATGCGTATCCATAAGAACCATAGGTCCAGGGTTCATTCAATGTGATCCAATGCTTCACTTTGTGACCAAATTCCCTGAAGCAAAGATCAACAAAGTCCCCGAAATCCTTCCTGCGAAAATTTTAACAGCAAATATTATATACTATCAATTGGATGCGCCTCGTATAAGTTTTCATATCTTAAATTTGTAGTTTTCATTTAGAATGAAATAAAGTTATCACAATAATGCTTGCGAATGCTATAGAAGTTAATTACGGAGTAATAGGCAAAGTACGAGTGGTTCTAAATAAGAAAAAGGAGTATGTGTGTAACAACATGCTCGTTTCTTTTGATTTTGTTTGATTTTTATTTGTGTGATGATATTTAGATCTATTTTGTCGATATCGTATAAATTTTTGAACACTAGAAATATTTTCCTGTAAGAGGCAATCGCATTGTTATCTTCTTTATATAAAAGAGTAACAGCAGGTGAATCCGGGAGGTTGCTGGGGTGCACAAGCTACCCCATTGTTAACCGGACAATAACTTACGCTACAAGAGGGCTAAGGAAGCCTCCATATTCATCTTCAAGGGCTTGTGGCAAATCCCAGTGGAAGAGAGTCACATATGGTTGTATGCCTGACATAATTGAACAAACATATTTAATTACTTGGACCAAATACTCAGCTGGCCGGGTAGAAATGTTAGGATTATCTCACCATTTGCTAATAGTTCATCGATAAGCTTGTGATAGTACATTAACCCTTTTCTGTTGACACCTTTGCTTAGTTTCCCATCTGCAAACAGTCATATTTATTTTCAAATGAAAAGCAAAATCCTCTAATCTCGAAGCAAGAAAATACTGTATATGGTTCAGGACCAATGTTTCTACATCTTATAAAGAAAGGTTATTAGGTTAATATATTTAAAAAGATATTTATAACATCCTTGACCACTGTGAGAGATGAGAGTATTAGTCATGAATCATATATCTCGAAAATTCAATTAGTTAGATAGGACAATGTAATGGTGCTATACGTACGTGGTAATACACGAGGCCATGCGATTGAGAATCTGTATGCATCGACTCCCATTTCCTTCTGAATCCTCACATCCTCCTATAAGATGAACCATCAAATTAATTTAAGCGTCATATGCTCATATATAGGAACAAAGAACCAACATTTTAGCATGTCACCAAAATTTAGCTCGCTACCTTATATTGATGATATGAATCATCTGCCACCTCAGCGTTACTTTGGTCCTTGATCTTCTCTACACGGGGTGAAGAGATGAAATATTAAGTACTTTTAAATTTTTTTTTAAAATGGTCATTAAAATCTAGAAAACATTATATAGACCTTGATATACAAAAGATAGTATCCATAAAGTTCTCAGGACGGTCAGAAGGACGAAAGAAGCAAGGAAAAAGGTTGACCTGGATATTTGTGAATGAAAGTATCCCATATACTTGGGCCTCTACCGTCTTCATGAGTGGCACCTTCATACTATAATAAGAATGCACGTAAAATAAGTACTCCGTACATGATACGCATTAATAAAACAACGTAATCCTCTCACGAAAAAGTTCATATTGACCTTCTATGAGTAGGTTTCCCACCTATAAATCTTTCAGAAGATCGAAACCGAATATAGAAATTTCTATTGGCCAAAATAAAAGTTGTAGTGTTTTTGCAACGATGAACTCTTCAGGATGATTCCATTGTGATCAACTACAATAAAATTATAGCCATTTTTACTGTTTGACTTTAATTAATGGTTGATTGTATGGGGTACGTTAATTATAATATACGTGACGGAGTGTTATATATAACAGTGACTACGCTTTTTTCTAGCTATTCTAGAATTTTCGATCTTTTTTCTAATTGTATACTAAGTTGAAAAGTAACAAGTTACCTGGTAAGCAGAAGATGCAGTCCCGAAAACAAAATCTTTCGGAAAATTGCTCCGGTTGAACGTAGAGATGCCATAGTTAGCATCAATAGTCGTAGAATCAATACCACTAGCGGGGCTTCCAAGCATGAGAAAACCTAATAAGATTAGGAGAATATGGAAATGAGTCTCCATTATACAGTCAATGTAATTTCTCACTACTTGTCACTTCCTAGTGTTATGCTTCCACACGTGAATAATGGTTGTCCCTTATATATAGAGATAAGAAAGCCGTAGAACCATTAGGATATTTTATTGACAAATTAAAGAGGATTATATATTGTCACAAGTCATTGCTAGGATAACAAAAAAAAAAAAAAAAAAAAGCAAAGCCATCGTATCCAGCTTCCTATGTCCCACCATATTCTTATTATTAATTTATACAATTTTTTCCTCACATATAACTTGTAAATGATAACAATATATTGGGACGAAGAGAAAAAATTGAGCTTTGTCATAAAAAAAAAACATTATAGTTACATTTAACGATTTACTACACTTAATGCTAGAAGTGTTGTTTTAACTTATCATACATGTTAAGAAAAGAATTAGCTCAAGTGGTTGGAGCTATCTTACCCCAATCATGAGGTTGGGGGTTCGATTCCTATCCGCGACTTTGTGTGCTCATTTCAGACAAAAAAAAAAACTTCTCGTACATATTAGTTTTCGCACATTGTGTCATTGTATTTTATTTAATTTCTCCATTTTACTTAGTAAACTTATTGTACGTAAAAATGTGAGTCTTTCCACGCACACTCATTCAGTCATTCACCCTTTTTACTAAGTAAACTTATTAGATAAAATATTGATAATTTACTGAGACAAAGGAATATAATTTCCTAAATAATTAACATAGGATACCAAAACCGAAAAAGACACAAGTACAGCAGTACACCAAAAAACCCCATCGACAGTGGTTTCCTATCATTCATATGGGCGAGGCTTCATTGGGTCCATCACTATTAAATATTGCACAGTATTTGACATGTGATAATAATTATGTGTAGCAAATGAACTGCCACGCTTGATCTTTCCGCCCAAAGAGTACGTAGGTGCACAATTGCTTAAGGCACTAATAATTCTAGTCCTTCTGGACTTTTCGGGGGATATATTACACACATAAGTCTTACATCCAAATAATAGGGAATATAATTTCGATCTCTATTTAGGAAGTTCACTTAGTGAGAAATAGAAAGAGACATTGTTCTCAAGTCATGACCCAAAATTTTCGGGTCTGTGCTTCAGCATTAGTCGGTTTTTCACGTCGGTCCATCTTCGAAATGTCTTGAAAGAACAAATTTACAAGTAAAAAGCTAGATACTGATCATTAAATAAGGTTCAATAAATGATTTATAATCAATACTCCGTTTCATGTGAATTCTCATCTATACTATTATCTTAAACACCTAAGATCTTCTAAGTTTAGGATACGTGACATATATTTATAGCGACTTTCATTAATTTAGAGGACACGTGTCATGCCATGTCAACACTAAATTGTTTACTCAAATCCATGTATACTCTTTCCAAAACAAAATTGTAAAAATTATTAGCTCTTAATAATGTCATCTCATTAATAAAAACTCTTCATTTATCAATCTACTTAATTACAAACCAATTCAACTTCCTTACAGTACAAAACCATTTGTCTCCCCCCTTTTTTTTACAGTTACAAAACCCTTCATCTCCCCCCTTCCTTTTACAGTTGCAAAACTCTTTACCTCACCCCCTCTCTTTTACCGTTACTGAACCCTTTCATTATCCATCTATATTCTCCATATTTTTACACCTTCTTGAAATAATTAGCTATTTAAAACCTCACAAATATTCACATAGTCATTTGCTTACTTCTCCTCTCTTTTTCCCTATGACGATGATTCATCGAAATCCACATAGTTGTGCCTTCCAATAAGGTATTTTGTATTTTAACAATACATTTCAAAATTGTTGTTGGTATATCTGAATTTATAATTCACAATAATAAAATCTATATTTACTTTCATAGTTTCTTTACGGGAATTGTTTTTAAATATTTTAACTCCTGGTTATTTTATTCACCATTAAATTCTATGATGAATATTTTTAGTCATTTTTGCATATTGATTATGAATAATTTTGTCAGCAAATCGATGACAAAGCACATAAATTATTTCAAATTTTATGTCAATCCATTTCCGTTCTTTTTCATAGTGAACATACACAAGCCTTCATGTCACAAATATGCATTAAGTATGTGCATATTTTTCTTATATGGTAAATCGTAAACAATGAACACAATTTGTTCTTTCATTGTTTCATAATATAACGTCATAACCGGTCATATTTATGTCAATTTATTTGGATAAATGCAAATATTTATATGTAAGGTGAAAAATATGATTTCGTAATATTTTACATTTGCCTTTAAAGCGAATTTTATTTTTGAAAAAGTAGGATATGTAGACAATTAATCTTTGTACACCTACTAAGTAAGCATGAACCCATACATCGCATGTGATTAACCACTAGAAATATCAGTAAGGTTCTAATAATGAAAAGTAAAATAGAATCGTATATGTTTATTTAGAAAGTTTAATGACTAGAAAAATAAAGAAGAAAACTAAGAAAATAAAATTTATGAATTTTTTTTTGGTAGAATAAAATTTATGAATTTTTAGATATCCCGAGCATCACCGGGCCAAAACACTTGTTTAGTCTAAAACATGGACAAACCACATATATTTCTCATATATACCTTGTATTGAAATATTTGAGATTTTGCTACTAGGTGTAACCCTCACAAAAATATCTCAATTTTCTCGTTTTTCTCTAATGTGTAGGAAAATCGTTGCTAGAATATTATGGCTGGTATGTTCTACTAGCTATGATGGTTATTTTCGTTTTAACATCTTGTCGCATACCTTAAAATTGAACAAGTAAGTAGTCACTTTTTTTTTTCCAATGTTGGTAAAAAGTGACAAATTCAATTTAACTCATTTTTTAGTTAGGTCTAATTTTAAGATAAATAAATTGTCTATTTATTGATGTTATATATGAAAATATCATTTGAAGAATGTCTAAAACGACCTTAAAAAGAGGAGTATCCCTTACAAATTACAAACAACATTCAATATTTTTGCCTAGAAGAAAAATTATATAAGAAGTAGCTACAAAAATATGTAGCTGTGACCTGACCTATACAAGGAAACCAACAAATGAATTGGCATTCAAACAATCACGGCAAATAAAATATATTATACACTCCGTGTATGATATATATATCATGCATTGAATATGTATGAATGAATATATATGTCATATAGTTGATCAATAAATATACTTAAATGGTGAGTATATACAATTTAGTCGATGAATATATAATTTATAATACTTGTTAAAATATATCATGTGTACTTGGTGAATATGGACCATATAATGGATGGATGTATTAATTAACTATAGTGTATTAGGGTTGATGGACATATTCACATTAATCAATATAGTTTATATTTATATAAATATGGTCCATATTCACCAAGTATACATGATATCATTACTAAATACTAATTCATGCAACTAGTGAATATGGGGCATTATGGATCATACAAGAAGTGCACTATGTAAAATTGATGATAGTACTGATATCATTACTAATCAAGGTGACCATATTTCTAGACGTGATATACATATACTGATCAGACCCATGTCAACTTCAATTGTTTGTACGTGGATCATGGAGCTTCTTTTGTTTTCTCTAAAAAACGTCAGAATACTGCTCAGTAGGGTATTCTGCCCATTAATGGTAGGTATATATGGATCAGAAAACTGTGAACTCCTTTTGGAACTTGGTAGAATAGAGAATCCATATGATATCAGGAAGACAGTTAGATGCTACTTAATTGAAGTATGTAGCAATACAGTAACAGTAGCAAGTTGTAAGAAAATTAGATTATGTTAATAAATGGGAAAGAAAAAATAATTACTGGGGAGTAGTATGGAATGTATCAATACAGTTTGTCTCCAAGGCAAGGCAATTCTATCAATTTAGAGAGACGCACATCTTCACCGTACAGTCAGCAGTGATATGCGATGTACATGTCGCCATTAACCTCTCAAGAAATTTATGAGCTTTAGTTAAAAAAAGATGTATAATTGGCGTTTTACGTATGGCAACTGCAATACAACTCATGTAAGAATTCCCAATCCACCAGACAGTGGTGGAGCCAAATTGATAGCAAATGATAGGTCATTTGACCCCATAATCAGAATATGTTATCTTCTAAAGTTATAGGTAACTTCCCTAAACAAGTAAATTTTTTATGAGCTAATTATAACCCGTACTTGAAGCCAATCATGTGTCTATACAATCAATGAATGATTCCAATCATCATAGTTGCTGGCCGCGCTACAGCCGCGAGAACTAGCTAGCTTAAATGTACATCTACTACACATCACCTCATTTACTATCCAGCTTGTCACATCCATACTGTTGAACATACAGGAATTATTGAAATGCATTAAGTATAAATGTCCATGGATGTGTATGTAAGCACGATCACACTGGCCCTCTATAGATTGCTATTATGTGTCAACTATAACAGATTAACAGTGTCCACGGCTATTAAAAGTTACTCCCTCCGTCCCAGTGGGTTCTTAACATTTACTTTTTGCATATAAACCAAGGAAAGGAGAGATAACCAATGAAAAGTACAACTTTTTGGATCTTCAATCTTTTCCTTTTGCTTTCATGTGGGGAAGGGTATGCAAATGGAA
>CAAKMY010101195.1:0-18646 GCA_901111285.1 Corrigiola litoralis | reverse complement strand
TTTATAAGGCTTCGTTCTTTCTCTACATTATTTGTACCTATGGTTCAAGTAATTTCTTTTACTTTGGTTTTTCCAATTTTAAGAAAGATCAATAAAATTGAGATTATGGAAAAGATATATTTTAATACAAAAAGAAATTAAAACACCCAACTTATTTTTTTTATACAACGTTAATAGATATATAAACAATAGATGATTTCTCTTTCTTAGAATAGATGAACCCATGCTTTGCATGGGATGAAAAACTAGTTGCTACTTAAGACCTTAGTAGTTCAACAACACTGATAGAGGAAAAGTCACCCCTAAGAAAAACCAACTACTCATCTACAAAGATGAGATAGTTAAGACATGAAGCAACACACTATTTTAGAATAAGAAGAGATATCACTCGAATCTTTAATGCATCTCATCATCCTAGATAATCCTTCCATACAAATAACAAAGAGGTAAAGATAGATGAGATTATTATGCATTGATATTAAGTAAGAATCCAAAATAAAGGTATAAAATTCATGATCAAAGGAACAAATTTAGGATCAAAACCACATGTTTTTAGAAGGCTTTCAAGTTAACTGATTCAAAAACCTCAGTATCAACTTTTATGAGAGTTTTAGGGGAGATACAAATGTACTAGTATACTTCCTAGCTAGCTTCTAAATAACTATAACATTCTCAAAAGTAGTTTGTCAATTTAAAATTTCATTTCTATGGTTGGTATGTAGGATTGGAATTGATAACAGAATAATTAAATATAATTAGATGCCCATTTTATTTTTTGTCAAGGTAAGATTCCCTTTTCAATTGAAAATGAGGGTAATCTAGTAAAAAATATTTTACACATAATTACAAAATCGTCTTTACGACACTCCCCCTATTATCAATTTTAATTGATAATTGAGGCTTCTCAACTACCGTTTTCACTTTTTAGTCTCCTTTCAGCTCTCATTTCCACGAAAATAAAATTTGTTGTGTTAAGAAAATTATCAGCGTAAATTGTTTTTTGACTATGTCTCATTTTAAGTTAATATTAACTTAAAATTACATCATCTCTTCTAATAATTGAGGTAAAAATACCCTCTCCTAAATCCCTATTTTTTTTTTTTTTTGGAAAATCCCTCTCCTAAAGTCCTAACTAAGATGTATTACTCCGTAAAAAAAAAAAAAATTAAAAAAAAAAAAAGAAAAGAAGCCCCCTTTCTTTTTGAGAGTTGTTATTGATCGCCCTTAAATTGATTTGCGGCCCTTAAAATAGATAAACTTTTTATTTTCTCGAGAAATGCCCTCCCCCATAGGGATATTTGGTAGGGTAGAGTGAGGGTATTTTGGTCAAGTTAGGGCGACAAAATCAATTTTAATGGCGACCCTTAGCATAGCAGTTCCTTCCGTAGTTGTAGGAATGTATAAGTATAAAGCCTCTTTGTGGCGGGAAACAGAGTAGTGAGTGTTATAGAGTGAGAGAGAAAATGGCGGGAAGAGTACCGAAATGGGCATCAGAGCCATGTATGATGGGCATTGATGAAGCTGGAAGAGGCCCTGTTCTTGGTCTCTCTTTTTTTTTCCCCCACAATATTCATTTCTTCATCTTTATTTACCACCAGTATATTTCTTTGTCTAATTTCCATTTTACTATTTGCAGGGCCAATGGTGTATGGATGCTTATACTGTCCTGCCTCTTTCCAGACCACCCTTGCCTCCTTGAGCTTTGCAGGTTTTATCCCTGCTCATTATCTCGGTTTTTTATTTTTATGTTTTTAGTTTTTCATTTGGTGAATCTTTAAGGGTACTTTGTTTTTGTTTTTGTAATGTCGTATTGAGTTAGCGCAGATTCTTATAAAAGACCGTCTATTTTTATGTTAAAAGTCGACGAGCTTCATGCAAGTTAAATCAACTCATTTTTAAGGGTACTTTGTTTTTTATTTTTTATGTTTTTGAGTTTTTTATTTGGTGAATTTTAATGGGTACTTTGTGTTTTTTTTCATGCACTACTTGGTTAGCGCAAATTTTAATTAAAGACTGTCTACTTTTATGATAAAAGTCGACGAGCTTCATGCAAGCTAAATAGACTAAATCAAATTAGATATTTATATGTCTTTGTTGGGTGACCATGCTAATTAATCCCTGCTCATTATCTCGGATTTTTATATTTTTCTTATGTTTTGAGTTAGAATTTGGTGAATTTTAAAGGCTACTTTTTGTATTTTTATTTTGTATGCACTATTTGGTTAGCGCAAATTCTTATTAAAGACTGTCTATTTTTATGATAAAAGTCGACGAGCTTCATGCTAGCTAAATCGACTTATTAGAATCAAATTAGAGATTTATATGTCTTTGTTGGGTGACCATGCTAATTAATCCCTGCTCATTATCTCGGATTTTTATATTTTTCTTATGTTTGGAGTTAGAATTTGGTGAATTTTAATGGGTAGTGTTTGTATTTTTATTTTTTTATGCACTATATGTTTAGCGCAAATTTTTATTTAAGACTGTTTACTTTTATGATAAAAGTCAACGAGCTTCATGCAAGTTAAATCGACTCATATTTCCTGCCAGCCTAAATCAAATTAGAGACTTTTATATCTTTGTTGGGTGACCATGGCAATTAAGTTGATTTTGCTTAGCAACAAATCTAAAATTAAGTTGAAGTGTAGAGGCACATCTTGCTCATTGATCACAGTTGACAAACAAGGTGAGCTAAGCAAACTCAGTACAATCAACAAGTGGGTGTTAAACTCTAGTCCTAGAGCCATTTGAAATGTTCTAGTACTATCTACTTAGTTTTAGATTTATTGCGAGCTTTGTAGCTTATGGACATGGATACATAAACTTCCAGATTGAAATGGTCTATGGAGTTTAAAGCACATCATAGCTACACCTTGCCAATGTGTATAATCTATCCAATCCGAAGGAGATTTTCTTAACCATTGCTTATACAAGGACAACAATTTTTCCACATAATTGTTCTATTGCCAGTGTATACTTTTGAAGCCCACTGCAAGAAGTATATCCCTTAAATATAATTGGGGTGATATTTTTGTTTGGCTTATCCCAAACTAATATGATACATACTATTGTATGTGAGTTGAATTCCTTAACTTCCATGTTCTCTATTGGGGAACTTTGGAAACGTTCTCAAAAGGTCTCGATAGTACCCAAAAGTTCAACAAAATTCCTAAAAGTTCCCAATAATTCAGTAAAGTTCTTATGAAGTTCTTAGCAAAATACAAAGGAGTTCCTCGAAGTTCCGAAGTTAAAGAAATTTTCGAAATGTTCCCAAAAGTTCAGTGAAAAGATCCCATGAATATTTTTGTAGGCTACTGACCTACTGTGCCTAAAAACGTTCGACAATGGTAGTGTGTCTAGGATACGGGCATCTTTTACTTTAATATCTTATGCCCCTTGGTCAATTGTGTCCTCACGGATAAGTTGGGAGTATCGCTTAGTTGAAGTGTGTTGTTTTCTTTAGCAGTCAACATAAAGTTGTTTTCTGAAAGATAAGGTAATAATTGTTCTTGTGTAAACCTTCTGCTATGTTAGTTAATGCTTTTGGCAGATGATAATTCTTTGTCTGTATGACAATGTGATAGGCTAGTAAAGAAAGCACTTGTTACTCTTGTGGATCTGGCTCCATGGTCACATAGTCCATCATTTGACACCTCTTTTCTCCTCTGAATATCATGCAGATTCAAAAACTCTAAAGGAAGAAAGAAGGGAGGAACTTTTTGAATCATTGAAAGAGAACGAGTCTATCGGATGGGAGGTTGATGTAATAGATCCCCGAGAACTATCAGCGAAAATGCTGAAAAAGTAAGCCAAGGACACTACATCATCAGCTATTATGATCACTTATTCACTTCCATTATGTAAGATATGGCTGTCTTTCCTTCTCTCTAAGATTTTCTGTTTCCGAACAGGACTAAGATTAACCTCAACGAAATATCGCATGAGTCAGCAATGGGCCTTGTTATGAGGGTGCTTAATATGGGAGTACTTCTTACACAGGTGTGCATATCATATGTTGATGAATTTTATCTTGGAAGTGCACACTAAAAGCTATTAACTTCACTGGTTATTCTGGAACTTACTGTTGAAATCTAAGAAAAAGTACCAAATAAAAAGTACAGCAGAGAGAAAGCATTACAAGATGAAAAGTCACAGTTACAGTTTCTCTGTTCTGTAAAGTAAGAATCTGGAATTGCGGAATTATATACATACTGAATGCAATATAGTTACAACAGGAAGGGCCAGCTCTTGCTTTTGTCGGCTACTGCTGAAATTTCATATATTAGGGCAAGGCCGAGATCTAGTTTGTAAATTCTGGCAGTTTGTTGCAGTTTTTTGGTGAAAGCATTGTTATTACTATTTAAAAGAATGAAAACAGAGAAAGAAACAGCCTTGTAAATTTCTTGTTTTGCTCCTATTATTATATATAATTTTACTGGTCTTTGAGTTTAGGGTTCGATATCCCTAAGTTTACCAGCTAAAAGGCCAAACAGCTGCATAAGCAATTTTTCTGACTCTCATCCATGGTAGCATAGCTGACAGGATTTCTCTTTGTAGGTCTATGTGGATACAGTTGGAGATGCGGACAAGTATAGTGCCAAACTGTCTGAAAGGTTTCCGTCCATCAAATTTGTGGTTGCAAAGAAAGCTGACAGTCTCTATCCTGTTGTAAGCGGAGCCAGTATTGTTGCAAAGGTAATTGCATAGTCCTGTATTTCTCTTTGCATCTCCCTTCATTTCTCTTCAAATGGATAGGTTGAAGATGATCCTCACAACTACATTTGATTGAATTACAAGGTTACCAGAGACCGAGCGTTGCGTGATTGGACCTTTGATGAATCAGCAGAAAACATGCACAGAAGCTTTGGTTCTGGCTATCCTGGAGGTTTACTAATAAAATAATGCTTCAGTATATAAAAGTGTCTACATCGAAGTGTTCTTTACCTATTGAATGATCTTGTTATACTTTAATTTCTAGATCCTGATACAAAGGCCTGGCTGGAACATCACAAACATACTGTTTTCGGATTTCCAACATTGGTACGCTTCAGCTGGGGCACTTGCACTACCTATTTTAAGGACGCGGTCGAAGTAGTATGGTGAGTCTCTAAATCTACTCTGAATGGTGGAATATATGTTTCCAGTTTAATAGTTGTCAAAGTCATAACCCAAGGGAATTTAAAAGGTTGACTCCACTTCAAATTTATGTGGCCTGTATATCGAAGTATCCATTAGAAAGTTTTTTTTTTTATATATAGGCCATTACATGTTACATGGCATTCACAAAAGTAGTATTGTTATTCCGTACAACAACAACATTTTTTTGGTTGGCTGTTGTGTCGTGTTTGTGCAGTATCTACTAATCATTTGATGTTGCATCACAAAGAGTATATCGTTTCATAACTGTGCATCCCCTTCATTGTGTACATGTAATCTTTGTTAGTAATAAAATATTCTTCTGCAGGGAATCTGATGATTCTGTGGATGAGAATGGTTCAGTTAACAAGAATGGTAAGCGGCAACTTAAATTAAGCAGTCTTGGTTTCACCGGTTACAAGAGGAACAGTGAAGAAATCGAGTCTAGTGGTAAAGGTCGCTCTAAGTTTTTCCAGACTCGCAAGCTTGAACAGCTCACACAATTTTAAGGTATACCATCCTACAATAATATTGCGAAGCTTTATAACGCTTTGTTTTTTCAGTAAAAGGTGCCTGGAATCTGCATTAGATAATAACACTTTCAATGGGGAAAAGTTTCGGCCTTGTTGTTGCTGACTGCTTTAGATTATCGGTTTTCTGTAACCAAATCTTATATTAGAGAACCTGGTAACTACTACAGAAAAATTAGGACACAAAAACTTGGTCTGTCGATTGAGGGAAGGATTTCATGTATGATAGTAGTAGTTGTAGGTATTATTTGTACCATCATCATACCTTCAAACTAAGCCTATCTAATTCATAGAAGGGGGACTGAACATAATCTCTGTCGCTGTTCTGGATGAAACACTAAGCTACTATACAGCAGGCAGCAGCCTAAGACACGAGAACTTCATTTCCCTGTTGCAAAGAGACTGTGCCTTCAAATTTTTCCTGATTTTTTCCTTCCATCTGCTCCACTAAATTGGCAAAGGAATCACCCTTTACACATCAACAACTCCAGAATCCTTCATTCCTCTTTCCCAAGCTACAAGAACACCTTTAGGCCTAAGGGGTTAAAGTCATCTCATGCCTCACAATGACAAGATGCCAAGAAGACAGAAACTAGGAGAAAATAGACAGAAGTGGGGAGAAAATAAGTAGGTGATCAATGGATTCTTTCTCATTACACGAACCAGCACTGCTTCTTAAAAGATAGATTTTTCTTCTTGTGCACATCATCAGTGGGAACATATTTCAAGACACCAACTCAGTAAAGAAACATTTTTTAAGAAAAGACTTTGCTTTTCATGGAGTCTTGTAAGGGAACTTTGAAGGATGTTTATCTCATAAAGGTCATACAAACTTTTGACATTAAAGGACCCTTTCCTACTGAAACCAGCTCATGAATTCTGGAACACTCATATTCCCAAAACTAGAAAAGACACAATATTTGAAAGTTAGTAAGAAATGAAACTCAAAAGTGTCTAAAACCAAATTAGAAAAAAATAAAATTACAGGGCTACACTTTGTTTCCTCAAATGTAAGACAAGCTATACAAACCTCAAGAGTTTATCATTGAGAATCATCGTGAAACCTTGTTTTTAAAGATTGAGAATGAAGTAATGATCTTTAGGTAGCCTAAGATGTTACTTTAATTATTTGTTGGTGAATTATTGAGACTCCATTTGTATTGGAATAATAAAATACCTTAGGAAGTTGGTTTTGCGAGCCTTGGCTACTTAGTGAGGTTTGATATCGTTTTGAAGGCTTAAAGCCATGATATTATATTTCCTAACTTATCTTAGCTTTAAGTGGAAGGAAATTTTGTGGTGTGCCTTTTATGAGAAAAATTTTGGCGCCATTTTATAACATCATATCTTATTTATCTTGGACTACGGCCACTATATCATAGTTAAGGCCTACTAAGTATCGTTAGAGGGATGTACACACTTAAGAATATAAAGTTGAGGTGGAGAAATACCACATTTAGGTGCCGCCCCTAACTAGAGAACTATAATAATTCGTGTGGCCCTTATGAGTTTATGGACCACCTAAATTAAGAAAGAATTTGTCTTCTCTCAATACGCGATCTTTGATATTTATTTGTGCATGACTGTTCTTTCAAAACAAAAGTAAGAGTTTTCAGCATGATGAAGTGGTAGTTTATCCGTTTTCCAGGACTTTTCTGCAGTTCTTCTGTTTTAAATTACCTTAGGTTATAAGATGTTCGTATTACAAAGATGGGGATGCACATCACTTTGATTTCATGAATTCTCTGAACTTTGTCTAGTAGCTCTTCGGTTTTCATAAGATTAAGAAAAAATATCTCTTTGTAGATTACGAAATTTAGACTATTGGGGTTTGTAATAGCTTGCCTTGTGTTTGAGTTGCATGACTCAACGTGGCATAGCACTCTTAAGATATTTCTTTTATTTGATTTTAGAGGCTTTCACAATTTATTTTTTGTTATTAATTCTCAAACACTTCGTTTCAAGGTTTGGGAATTTGGTGTTACAAAATCATCACCACTTCTTTTGGAAATCTTAGAAAGGATTCTTGTTCTCTATCATAAGGGAGTCTGGAGAGAGTAACATTCAGATGCATTCGGTTTCCTACGCAAGCTACCGCATATAGAACTGTAGCATCCTTCAACAGGCCTAAAATGTTGCAGAAACTGGACCTTCAATTCATGGCTGCTGAGTTGCATGCCAAAACAACACGGAGCTGCTCATCGCCTTCAATATCAATTTTTTGGGGAAATGTAAGCTTTTATTTAATACCATAAACATAACACCTTAGTCCTTGTAATCTAAGTCACAAAAAGCAAGATCACAAACATTACAACACACCTCCTGATCAATACACCAGAAAACACAAGCTAGCAACTTAACACTCTATTAGAAATCCATTAGCCACTCTATTAGAAATCCATTAGCAATTTTTTTTTTAAATCAAAAAAAAAAAAAAAAGAAATCCATTAGCCACTGTATATCACAAGTAAGCCCTCTAGTTGTCTTTAACATACTAATTCTCAATTTAACAGACCTAACAACCTCTCTGACCAGCAATTCTGGCCTAGGAAGTACAGCTTCAATTCTGCAGATATATCTTGCATACCAGATATCATAGATTAAGTCACAGATCATAAACCAAAAGTAAGTCTCCTGAACCTGTTACTGCCTTTCCTCCTTACACACCAGTGCATAGTTCTCATTTTAGGAATATCAAAATGCAGCACCTCGCTCAGAATTTTAATGCATCCTAAACTGAAATCACATTTGATAAAAAAGATGTTTATGATCTTCAACTGCAATGCCACACATTTCACAAAATCTCAAAATCAATTATGTATAACATGAAAAGTTTCTTTTTCACCTGCAATCTCTCCAACATTACTAACCAGACTATTAAAGAGTGCTTAGGAATCGAAAATCTACACCATAACATACCACTCCACCAGGACAACTTGAAATGAGGAGAGGTGGTGAAATGGATTTCCACTTGAGGTGAGGACATTGTTTTCTCCACCAAAACAAACTTTCAACACTATATTTCAGCTTGATGATGCATCGCTTAAAGTACTATTATTTATGATGAATCTGTGAAGCTACCTTAGCTCCATTGCTTCATTCGCATCAAGAGTAGGATGAACTACCTTGAGCATGTTTGAGATGACACACTCCTTCCTACTTCACCCAGTGAAAACTCTCTTCAAACTTTTTGCCCCTACAAGAAATCTCTCTCAATGTTTTCCAGTTTGCAGGCCACACTCACTGGGTATTGAACAAGATTAAGACAGTAAGTAATAAATAGTCAAGCTGAAGTCCACTCGGCAAAGTTTTCCCCAGGTTTTGCCTTAAGATTGATTTTCCAAACTACAAAAACCTTTTTGCAAGGCCTCGATGATCAGATCCTAAACTGGCTCACACTTAAAAGATGCACCACGTGGAAAGCGTACTAAGGTGATTGAAGAGTTGCCATGCAACATAAAAGTTTTCCGCTAAAGGATGCACATTAGCTTCATTACTTAGGGAAATTAAAGAGGACGAGGTTATTGCACGCCTACAGTGACGAGGCACACTCTATTGTTCCCTTTCTTTTTAAATGCCACACATTAAACTGCATTTAAGTTTGCATTGCCAGCACGATTGCTTGTCTGATTGATAGCCATCAGTCAGTCCCAAATTCACGCCGTCCATACAGTTAGGCTTATTGTTGATGCGGGTATATGCATATTTTGAATCCCTTTGTATGATACTAGGGTTAGTGCGGATTGATATTTTGCATAGTATACTAGGCCAATAATGAAGTACTCAAGGAATAAGGGAGTTGCACAAAGTTACCAAACTAAATGGACAGCTTAGCCCAAAATGATTTATCCTTCAAGCTTGTTCTTTGCTTCTAGTGCATGATTTTGCTTTTAGTGATTATCTATGTTTGTGCTGGTGACAGACTGGGAGTAGTCACCTAATAGACTAAAATAATCTCAGACTCCTATCCCCTGTATTGTTGATTCACGTCATAGCATATTAGCATTACTGGCAGTGTAGTGCCTTACTATACACAAGTGCTTTGGTTTTCAAGTTTATGATGAGGAGATGCAACACAAGTAGTACATTCTCAATGTTGAGAGTTTTCAATCAGTGATTATTGGTCCTCCGGTGTGAAATCTGTGTAAATGTTTCGGAAAGCCTAAATGTGCCACTTTCTAAAGTTAGTAAACCTGAATTAATTTCTTCCCATGTTGACATCGTCCTTTTCAACGAGATGCATATTTACAAGTCAAAGGGTGTCTTAGATATTTTAATACGATTTCTTAATCATGACACGTAGTCAAATGAGGCCAATAATGAACAGCAGGGAGTAACATCTTATTTTAACTTGGGAATTTTGATTTGAGGTAAAATCTCCTGTACTTTATCAATATGTATCCAAAGAGTAAAAAGAGATTTAAGAGTATTCTGTGAAACTCCCTTATTCCTTGAGTAGTTCTGCTGAAAACTTAATAGTCATTTTAACAGCCAGCCCGTGCAATCTACATTAAACAAATTATATTAATTCCCTCTATAGTGTGCTTTTCTTCTTTTTGCGTTCCAACATCTTACTTTCCTTCAGGCCTTCTATCTTTGAAGATTATAAATCGAAGAGCTCTACCCGGAGAGGATAAATGTTTATGCATTGGTGTTAAGGCCTGTGGGGTGGTTAATTATGATCATAGACCTATCTTAGTCTTAGCTCTACAACTTACTTTTTTCGGGGATCTTGAGAAAACTCTTTGCGTCATCAACAATGTGGTATACTTATAACTCTATATCATGCAAATCATTATTTATTAATTGCATTCAAACTTTATAAGTTGCCGATATCTAAATTGCCTACCAACTCGGGCCAGACACACCGCATGCTCAAGTGTGCAAGCATGTGTATATGTTATTTTACATTATGAGCATTAATTTACATGGCATATAATCATGTGAACTGGTATTATATTTGATCTTAGTAATGGAAGCATTGCAGTTCTTCTGCGCATGAAGATCCTGACTTGCCAAAGACCAATACTACAAGCACAGAGAAAGCTTCAATATGTTTAACATTCTGATGTGACCTCTTATCTTTTTTGACAGCTGGGCTCACATTACTGTATCACCCCAGATGAAAAAGAGAGTCATAGAGATAGCTAATATTAGCAAGACAAAGTTGCAGGTTGGACTGGGGATGCCAGCTCCATTGCGGTGATGATTGCGACTATCTGCCGTACCAGCTCCATTGGGAGGGCGTCCTGGTTGTCTAGGGGTTGATGAGTCACCATTTCCATCCCCATGACTCCCGCCTTCACCGCTACTGCCACTACCACCATGACCATGGCCACTTCTGATATTTTGTACTAGTACATGGCTTGTATGATTCTTACCTGTATTGATATTCTTCACTGCTGTTCCCAAGTATCCTTCATGCAGCAGAACAACAAAAACCTTATTATGGATTATCTGATGCATGTTTGTAATGGAATATTGTATTTTTCGATGCACTCAGGTTATTGGGATAATATTGTCATTTGTGTCGATTGTTTCACCTTAAAATATTTACAAAGCTGCCAATCATGTATTTGCTTATGTAATTTTGTAGCTCAGATTCGGTTAGCATAAAAAGGACAGATGCGAATTTGTCGATTTTATGTTTAGTCCTAGGAAGAAACTGTAAACTTCAGACTAGTTACCATGTGAAGTGCTTCTGAAAAGAATAGAATGTTCTTCAGAACCAAATAAACGATTATGGAAGTTGGAAATACCTGTACTGAGAGTTCTGTCAGAAGAAGATGATGCCGTCAAAAGTATGACAAAGAACATCGTGAAAAACAAAGCTGCTTGTTTCCCCTTCATTTCAGTGAGTTGCATGATTACAAGTCTCCTTTCTCCTGTGAATGTATTATACGGATGCCTTTTCAGTTTTCACTCACAAAGATGCTGGCTTCTTAGTAGTATAAGTGGCTGAGCAAAGGAAAAGGAAAATAAAGCAACACGACCACGAATCTAAGTATGTTGGTTTTTGTCTGTCTTTATACTTTTTTAGTTGGAAAGACACGTCCGACACTAATGAATGCTATGGAGTATGGACCGCTAACAGAAGGCCGTATCTTGTACGTTTATTCACAGATTTATTGCCAAGTAAGATAACAGGTAAGTACTATATACAGGAACGTCTACGATTCCTTGATTTCTGTTTCAAATTACTTTGATGAACATTTACCCCATTTCTCAGGGATTTAGCAATAGCTATCTATCCATTTTCAGAATACTCTTAGGTAGTCAGGTTTTTCCTCATCAATGGTGAACTGCTGACCATTGCCTACCATTCCCTGGCTCGATTTATTATTGGGTAGTCCAACCAATCTGCTAATTGAATCTGAAATACTAAACCCGAATTACTTGATCGAATTGGCAGTACTGCTTCTTAGTACTAGCGAATTTACTTTTGAGCCAAAGTTGGCAGGATCTAGAGGAATGTTTGGAGTGGATTTCTGAAACATGATATCTTGAATATATAGCATTTTCTGTAGTTGATAACTATCTGGGCATTTCGAGTCATCTTTGGCTATTGATTGACATTGATACGCGTCTGTTAGGAACTGTAAGAAAACTATTGACCGGAAAACTTGGTGCTAAAAGGGTAACTACAGGCAGTGATGATTTTGATACATGTCCATCAAAAGTTGAAAACTATATACAAAAAGATGCATATTGACTGTCCACGAATATGAAGTTTCTACACAAATAAGTTGCAGCACTTGTAGTTCACTTACGATACTGTACAATTCTGGCATGTCCTAACAGGCTCAAACCTTTTTGCGTTTGGTTGAGCTATGGGAACAGAAGTACAAAAACAACATTTACAACGATAAGCAGTGAACATCCTTTAGTCGTTGCCCATTGACTAAGAGCACAAGTAGAGTCTAACTTTGTAGGGCAGTATCAGTTGTTCACTCACAAATCCAAATTCTTAAAAATGGCTTTCCTGCTCCATATATTACTCACATTAGTTTCCATGATTTTCCAATGCAAATGGAAGAGTGAAGACAGTCAGGTTTTGTTTCTGAAATCACATTGCTTGGCACTTTGATTTTCACACTTGTTCTGGCTGTAATGAACTTGGTTGTGATGCATCACGCCTTTTTCGACTCTAACTGCAAGCAATAGCGATCACAATAAGCACTTCATAACTCAAGTAAAGACCAAATACACTATGCCACTTTCAGATAATGTTGAAGAGGGAAATTCAGAAGCGGTATCAGAAAATTAAGCTTGAAACAGTGACTTCCATGGCATATCAGATGAAAAGATAAGACGCTAGCTATAGACAAGCATTATGTTAGCAGCATAACTATGCAAATATAACAAGGTAACTAAACTATTTTGCAGACATCGCCGATTGGCTATGTTTTGCGAAATTTATCAATGCAATGGCTGGCGCTAATCAAATTCCAGTTAATGCATCTCAAACTCAAGACTTACTCTACCAGTAAGCGCAACATGGAGGACACACTTTCTTTTTCAAGGCAGTTCATGATCAAGTCCAAGTACTCCATGGCTTCATGAGGAAGTAATCCTTCAACAAAAAAGCGAAAAAAGCGAGAATGTGTCTCTTGCATTACATCAACACACTGCTCCACAACTTTTCTCTGTCGCTCCCTGGTAAGATCAGCTGCTTCCATCAAGGGAAACAGATTTCGCTCTTCTTCTTTGAAATGTTCCCTGCAGTTATCCTGTCAAAACAGGTAAAACTATTAAACTCGCAAACCAGAAAGCTCTTCTTACTCCTACAGTTATTTTGTCAAGTTACCAATGGATGTTTCATGTACTCCACAAATTTTATGCATTTTGGAATGGGTCAGAGGACAGAGTACTCAATTAAGGAACCCAAAGAATTACCAGCAAAGTCTCCAGCCGCGCACAAGCGCTGTACAGTGCCTCTCGGTGGGTAGGAGTACCAGTATTGATGACTCCGATGGATTTGATATCTTCTTTGATCCCATTCAGTAAGGGTAGGTCCCTTGCATGTTCCTCATTCACACACCTACATACCCCTGCATCAGTTATCCACAATTCTCTTTTCAGGCACCTCATAAACATGACAATTCCATGGTTACAAAGAAACTTGCTTTGGCATGACTAGCATCTAACAGTTGCAAATTGACAGCTCGCATTTGATCTAGTATCATCACTGTTGCATTCTAATTGACTATCAGACCCTGCCAATGGGAAAGGTTTACCACATTTGCTAGTCATTTTGGCCGTATTGTTTTCAGTTATAGTGAATTGAAGTGCAGTGCACGAATAGTAGGTAAATTGACACAACAAAAAACACAGTACTAGTTTTGCAATTCCATATCAAATTAATGTCTTAACATTATCAAAATATTCATGGCAACAATTCCTGCCTGACAGCCTACATTGCACTTATAATTTTATAATTAAAGCATTTCAACTAAAGTTACAACTTTATGGCATGACTATCATCAACATGTGCAGATAACTGGCAATTCCCATTAGATCCAGTATCGTTATCTTTCCTGCTTTTAGCTCTACTAAATTGAACAATATACCTTCAATTCATGAACAAGCGACATTAATCAGTTAGTGTTACGACATTCACAGTGCTCAATTTATCTTTTAGACGAACATAATCCAACTTTCACCCAAATTACATTCTCAAACTCAACAAAATTGTTTCATAATTTGCGCAAAGGATGTATTTAATTATAATTTCTTATAAAAGATAGTCTATTTCTATGACAAAATAGACAGTTTCTTCCAAGACTTTCTATAAATAAGTTAACATTGCCATGTCATCACCATGTTTAAGCTTTTAAAATAATCGTCTTATCCAAGTCTTTACGAGCTAAGCTAGCTAACACCCGCGAATAAAATAATAATAAAAAGTGATGACGTGGCGAATTAACCTGGATCAGCAGCTTGTAAAATAGGAAACAAAACACGCTCCTCCATCTGAGCATGCTCAAGCAAGACCTCCAACAACATCCCATAACTCTTCCCCAACTTCCCCACCTCCATCTTCGCCGTCCCGACACCCGGCTCACCACTCACCTCCCCGCCACGCGCCGCAATATCCTTCCCCCACCTCACCACCCTCTCCACATGCCACGTCATACTCCTATGCTGCAACTCCGCCATCCTCACCACCACCTCCCCTTCCCTCCCCCTCCTAAACAATGGCGGGTCCGGCACTCTCGACTCCACGAACCGCAACACCGTCTCCGCATTGCCCCTTACGGCATTGCCCTCCGTGTCGAAACGGAGAGCGTACGGTGTCGTCTCCGACGGGGTGAAGTGGAGTGTGATGGGTTTGAGGAGGAGGGCAAAACGGATGTAAGTGGTAGTTAAGTTAGTTGGGTCTCCGGAAAGAAATACTAACGGTATTACATGTGGTTTCTTGGTGGACAAGTTATCGTATGATGGGGTTATTTCCGCGAAATGTTTCTTGTTTTTCTTCTTTGTAAAACAATTTCCCATCTTTCTTGATTCTTTTAGTTAAAATGGATAAAATGGAGTGGAGTTTCTTGGGTTAAATTTGTGTAAAGAAAAGGATTGCTTGATTATAATCAAGACTTGAGAATGAAGAAAGTAAGGAGTAATGATTGATTGTAAGGAAAGAAATTAAAGAAGGCGTTGCGTTCAATTCCCTCGCTTTTTTAAAGGGAAGGCAAATGAAGAGACGCGCCTAGGAGCGTGCCACATTGGCATTTTAGTGCGTTTTGATTATGGAAATTGACACTATGATTATATTGATGATAATGGTGGTGTTGATTATGATGCTTTGAACGTACTAGTTACGTGATCCGAATGGATTTTTTTTGTATGTGTTTACACTTTAATCCGATCCCTTTATGTGCTAATTCTGAAAATTATGGATCGAGGCATTGATAAAAAGAAATAGATTTTTTTTAGGTTGAGAATCGCGCGTCGAAGGACGTATTCCAAGGCCGGCTAAGACCCTCTGCAGCCTGGTCAACTACACAGGGCCTCCAATAATCTGGGGTCCAATACCACTTGGTCCATGTGTTTAAGTGACAGAATGAAAAAGGAAAAACAAATGACAATTCAACAATCTCACAATAACTATGTCATGTTTACTTCTTCGTCCTCCTGCAACTTGTCAGTCCTCACTTTCCCATGTTTACCTCCCTTATTCCCAAAAAAGGAAAAATCCCACTAAAACTTTCATTTTCAGTTCAACTAGTCTTGTGAGAGACTGTCTAGTATAAAAGTAGACCAAATCATGCTGATCCAATATAATAAAGACATCTACAACTAATTTGGGCTTGTCGGAAACTTAAGAAAATTTGCCTACTAAAAAGAAAATTGAAGTAATGCAAAACTTTCACTTACTACATTAACGCAGCTCCAAGTATTATCATTGACTACAAATGAAAACTACTCCATATGTTTTATCATTGACTACACGGGAAAAAGAATGATCACAAATGGTAAGATACTCATACTCCTATTGATTTCAACCCTCACCCTAACTAAAGAAGAAATGAAATTTGTAAAATGAAAAGAAAGAACTTACAAGGAATTAAATCATCAATAATAATAAAAAATACAAGGGTACAAATCTCTTCCTTTTGTACTGCAAAGCTAGTGACCTTTTGTACTAGATTGGTGCATCGTTTGAACATAAATTAAACCATTGATGATTATTCCCTAAATGAAATGTTCTCTTCAGTTATGGACGATATAGTGGAATATAGTTCTCTTCCACTTCCATAAGAAGGGAAGTCTAGTTCGTCATCCTTATCCCTCTCTTTCAATTCTTCAATCTTCTCTACAGCTTCCCTTAAACTCCACCTCTTCTCTACATTCCATTCACAACACCACATTCCTATCTTCAACAACTTAAACATTTGCCCTTTGTTACTCCTTGATGCCTTCATCTCTATATCAAACATATCACTTGTCCATTCTTCTTTAATGACCGAGTTAACCCAAGCTACTAAATCTTCATTGCCACCTTTCCCATGCTTCAAATAATTAGCAGGGAACTTACCAGTTAGGATTTCGAGTATAAGGATACCGAGACACCAAACATCGGTCTTTTTGGTTATGATGTTACTTTGGGTGAACTCTATGGACTTGTAAGCAACCATGACTTGCTCAGCATGATCTTTATTTATCAAAGGTGACAAAGCATAGTCTGAGAGCAAGGGTTCGAAGTGGTCATCAAGAAGAACATTGGAAGATTTGAGATGACCATGTGGTAAAGGAAGTTGTGGTAGCTCTCTAAAGAGGTAAGCTAATCCTCTTGCTACCCCCTTGATGATCTTCAACCTCGTGGCCCAACTTAATGCCGGTTGGTCCGGAGTGCGCCCTCCTACATAGATGATCGAACAAATTACATACATTATTAACAGACAGTCCAAAGATTGTTAAACTAAATTAAAAAATTTGTCATGAGTCATTCGCAAATTATCTGAAAAGATGATCGAAACAATGTCGTGAGTTGTGTTTATAATGGTCGCATTTTATCAACACATACAGTTAAAAAATGACCATCTTAAGATGATTTACTTTAAGTTAAGATTAGACAGATTTATCCTAATTTTCGTTAAAAAATTATGTATTAGAAGCATGCATTGGAGAATCTAAAATTTAAAATATGGGATAACATTTCAAGATTTCTTCAGAATTTACTACTTTATCATTCATCAAATTGCCAACACTCTTTAGTCATATAGATATTCCAATATTTCTGTATGAATAACATCATTTTGAACACAGGACAAAGCTAATCAAGAAAGAGGGGAAACAGTAATAATGTAAATACAAGTTTAAGAGAACTTACCATGAAGATGACTGGCCAAGCTTCCATTCTCCACAAAATCAGAAATGATAAGCTTCTCATCTCTTTTATTAAAGAAGGCTACAAGGGGAAGCAAGTTAGTGTGTCTCAATCTTCCGAGTCTCTTCATATGCTCTTGAAACTCTTCCTTTCCAACATTATTCATTTGCCTGAACCTCTTTACCACAAATGTAGGTCCACTCACAATGGCAGCCTTATATGATGACCCAAAACTTCCACTTCCCAAAACCTCAGCTGAAGCCTTAAGTAAGTCTTGCATCTCAAACTTTTGTCGATCATTCCTTAAGAAACAAAGTTTACCATTGTCACTCTTCTTGTAGCTTGTCGGCCTCTCTAGACCTCTGGATTGATTGTTTGGGTACAAATCCTTGCCGTTCGCTTGCTTCTTGGATGGCAGCCTTTCAAGGTCCCTAGGAGAGGCCTGATCCATGATCATATTCTTATTCCGGTTTCGGGTAAGCACAAGGAATATTGCTGTTATGATGAGCAATAGCGCCACCGTGACGATGATTATAATTATCATAGGGAGAGAGCTTGAATGCTTACATGCTCGTAATGGCTGGCCACACAAACCTGGACTTCCTGTTCAAATTATTAAGGAAAAAGATCTTAGAAATGATAAAAATGCGTCCATGTTGTACATTATACTATCCTCGTATATAAGAATAGAAAGGTAAAAACTAAATAGAAGATTGGCAATACATTAAATCAATGGCTGCTCGACAATATGTGTCTCTGTCTTTATGAGAGGAAAATTTTCATTTGTTTTGAAATGAAGCTAAAGCTAAGGCCGGGCTACTAACATTGGCGTACGTTATGCATTATTCGATTCTCGAAGTACCATGAGTCCCTTGCCAAAAAGAAGTACCAAGTCCACAATGTAACAAAATAATGAATCCCTTCTTAGTTTTATTGTTGTTGTACTATTTCCAAGACTCGAACCAATTCTTATACTCCAACGGATATAGTATAGCTTTCCGACTCCGACCCAAGGTCTATATGATTAAACGAGTAGTGAATACTCCGTAATAAGTAGTATTGATATATGACGATAAATTTCTTATATTTTAAGATTTTGTTTATAGGTTTAAACTAGATAGAATTCCGTGCTACGCACGGTTAGGTTGTATAT
>CAAKMY010101173.1:0-49077 GCA_901111285.1 Corrigiola litoralis | reverse complement strand
AACCATGACATTTCTGGGTTGTCACGTACGACCTCTGATAAGGACACCCGCACCCGGGTCAGCCAAAGAAAGAGAGTCAAGCAGTTAATGATTGGAGAAGAGTTCAATTAAAATATGCTTGATATGCATTAGTTTGATTTCCAAATTTCTTGTTACTTTAAAAAAATTACATGGGGTTGAATCTTCATGCTGCTAGTGTAAGGGCGCCCCACTTTTCTTCCTTTCTTAGGCACTTAGCAATGAACGTAACCTAATAGAAAGAAGAAACAAATGGTGTTGTGGTTCATGTATCAGAACTCGATCAGAGACTGGCAAATTGGAGCTCCAGTGCACTTCAACATTTAGTTAGTTATTATCTATATAGATAGATATATAAAAATATAAATAAACACTCAATGAAGGAATGGGGCAGATGATAATATAGCGGGCCCAACGTATGAACTAGAACAGCAATGCTTGCTAAGTGCACAATAAATTAAAGTACGTAGAAGAATCAGGAAATCTGATTCTTTTGTTAGTAATGATAACCAAGTTGGTCGTATTCCACATCCTTCGCGAAAACCATGGAGACAATCAGACAAACCACAGGAACTAACAGATGAGCAGCACCCGGTTTTTGAGCAACAATGATTTTTTTTTTTTGGTGCGATTTTTGAGCAACAATGATAGCAATGCATTTCTATATATGCTTCAATTATTACTGAGGTTACCTAAGTATGGTAACACGAGGGAAACAATTGGAAATTCACAAAAAGGTATACCCTATTCGAATGTATAAATGCTCCACATTAGTAAAATTTGAGGTACAATGTGATGATCCAAAGATATTACTTTAACATTTAAGTATCATCTCCAAATATATGCATACAATAAAGTAGGTTGCATTATCGTAGTATAGGGTAGATGTATATCGGCAACTTTAAAAGTGCATAGAGTCAACGGTGGAGCTAATGAGTAGCGAGGGGTAGCGTTCGCTACCTCAAAATGTTAAAATTTTGGTAGAAAAAGGTAAAATACTAAAAAGATAGAAAATATTAGCAAAAATAACATATTTGCTTACCCTATTTATAAAACTTGAATCCGCTACTTAGAGTATGTACTTGTATGATTTATTTCAGTAAGGAAATGTAAGTCTTCCTTTTGTGCTATACTCCGTAGCATGTAATGATGTAAATGAGGATGTGCTCCTCCGAATGCATAAGACTATTTCAACCTCAATCACCAAACAGATGTGTAGATTAATTATATCTCACTAATTTGTTTCTTAAGACTCCTATCCAAAAGGTTAGTGGCGTCTTAATTAATGACTAGCTACATATGAAAAAATGGTTTTCATCACTTACAATGGCAAATCACAATGAATTTTGATGTAGCTAAGAAGGAAGCTAAACAAAATATTGCTGCATGGCCATAAAATTGTTCTCCATCTATTGACAGTTCACATGTTTAAGTTTTCTACATCAATACATGTATTAATTCAAAATAGGGATAAATTTTTATCAGTATTGTTACATTTTTCTATATTTTTAACCTTTTTTGCCATTTTATATTTTTTCCATTTTTTCCACCATTTTTTTCATAACGATTAGGATAACATTTCTTATACCCACACTACTCTAGCTCTAAATCGGCCCTAAGTTCTCCCATTCATCATTCATGCATGTATGTCCAATAGTAAGCGTAAGGTAGCTCTCACCCTCTTAAATGCTATTCTAGTTCCAAACCTCATATAAATGCTCTTCGGCTCTTTTCCATTACACGCAAAGTTACACATACCAAGGCTTTTTCTTCCCAGCCTTAGAGCCTACACTTTCTTTCTTATTCTTACAAGCTAAGCTTTAAGTAGTTTGTGTCAGTTTTAGACTTTTAGTTGATGGAGGGTTACTGGTGGGCTTTCAGTGGTTCATTCGACATGATCTTCCTATGTAGAAAGGCAGTTCACTTGTGGGATTGCATGCACATGAAAGGTTCTGGGTTTCAGTTAGCTTTGAAACTGTTGGAAAATATTGCTTTGGCCATAGGCACTTTCGTTTTTTCACTCGGTAAGATTGTGTTACATATCTCTTACACGGAATCACATTTTATTAGGAAGAAGAATATATGAAGATGAATACTATATGTAACTCCACCTCATCTTCACGCATCATGCATATGTTAACATTTTAGTCTACATGAAATTGGAGCACCAATGCACCAATTGACCAAGTACTGCAAATTTGATGAGGACACTTCGCATGTCAGAGTATATATCATGGCTTCATAGTCAAATTTTAGTAGCAACATGTGTGATGTATGCGAGGTTTATAAAGTTTGAACGAAAAAAAAAAAGACTTGCATGCATATGGATAATTATCAAATTTTGAGTTTTCTCAGGTGGGGCGATTGTAGGAGGCATTGCAGGGGCCATGAAAGGCCAAACAACTGAGACAGGACTGTGTAGAGGAGCTGCAATAGGGGTGATGTCAGGTGCCATTGTCGCTCTTGAGTTGTTTGACTCACTCTCAAGTGGTCATATTATATCCAAGGTATAATATATAGTAGTATATCTTAGTACTGTTATGTACACATATTTCTTTTTCTGAAGGATAGTGGGTGATAGAAACTTATACTGTGGGACTGTGGGAGCCTTCCTCTTTAAAACGTTCTACCTTAAGCACTTGTACGTGCAGCTAACTTGAGTTTCATCATTTAATATACACGACGACTTTGCAAGCTACGAATCTACGATAGTCGATAGTTGTCTAATAAACTAGGAACGGAAACTAAGCTAGTTTCCCCTTTGTTAAAAAAAAAAAAAAAAAAAAAAAAAAATTAGGAACGGAAGTTTTAGTACTACGGAGTATTAAATACAGCCGCGAAGCCCTCTAGTTTGGTCAACTGTTCTACAATGCAATGGACGTAAAGGTGTAGATAATTATGTGATAAGTGAGCTTCACAAAATATCTTGTAGTCATCAACTACCTTTATTTCTTATAATGACTAATAGTAGAACTACATTACTTCCACCTAAAATAGACTAGCACGACATTAAGGAATCAAGCAACTAGCTAACTATGCTCACGATAATTATCATGAATTGATGTGATATGTGGACATTAACCCTTGTTTGTTTTTATAGTGAAGTAGTAAACGGTTGGCGCACTTGTGTAAGATTGCGTATCCCAACCCCTCCCCGATGATCTTGTTTGGGCAAGAGCCTCTTCGATTTGTAGGTATTGGGGTTATGATGTTGTTGTGTTGTTGATGTGATAGACATTATAGAGAGTCACACATACTGTTATATACTTCTGTAACTAAAGTGATCAAATATGATTCTAACATATTTATAATAAGTCATTGTGAAGCTAATATTTGTGCATAATAAGTATGTGCTCTTATGAGTTAAAATATGTGTCTAGCTAGATCCCCATGTCGCTTGGGTTCAATAGTTGGCATTTAGGAGCATAGAACATAAAGATCGACATGGCTTTTGAGAACAGGCACACATCAATTTTAGATTTTGAGTACATTACTGACAGGAGTAAATAAGGGACTGCAATTGCTGCAGTTTATGGTCACTGCTAATTTGTAATTATTTGTTGCCACAGGTTGCCCTTTTGGGAAGCATATTCAATGGTAAGGCTTTCAGGGAATGGGTCAGCCCTGCAGTCCTGAAGGCTTATCAGTGGCAAGTAAGTACATAGCTGGATTTACTGTCTACAGCTTGTAATCATTAGACCACCAATTTTAGTTTGCAGTTAAAAAAATTCCCATTCAATCACGTACAATTGTACAAAGCTTCAGTATAAGTGAGCTGAATGACCGCGCTTAACTCATAAAATGCTCTATTGTTAATCTAGACTAGCACGAACGACGGCCCTGAGGTGTCAGGATTGGACATATACAACATCGATGAAACTCGAGGGCTGTCCCCAGAGCACATCGAGAGGCTTCCTGAGATCGACCTTCATTGCAATTTATCATCTGCTACTTTACCTAGCGAAGTTTGTTGTACAATATGCCTTCAGGTAAATAAGTCGCCCTTGATCTTGAAGAATTTTTTCTAGTATCATGCTAAATTCTACACTTACTGTTTCTAATTATTCTTCTGCTTTTTTAGGATTTTGTGAAGGGTGAAAGAGCAACGATATTACCTGCCTGCGAGCACTTGTTTCACAAGTCATGCATAGACAAATGGCTAGAACGAAATGCCTCGTGTCCCGTTTGTAGAAAGACAGTCGATTCAGAAGAATACTGGGATCACAGAAATGTAAGAAGTTAAGGACTACATTAAATTAGGATTTGGGACTAGAGTGGAGGGCAGTCTGTGAATTGTACAAGGCTCTCTAGTACGTTTCAATTAATGTACAAATATGAAATATGTCAAGGTAGAATATTAGGCCTTACCAATTCCCAATTGTCAAAGGCTTTTGCGAAATCAAGTTTCACCGTACCACATACGTACTGGAAGAAGCTAAGTGCCATCAAGTTATTGCAACAACAAAAATAACCACATAAATTGATTTGAGATGGGCTAATCTGAATAGTTATTGAAATCATCAATATTTTAAAAACAAATTCATAATAGATTTTTTTTAGAAAAAATACTTTTGAAACTCATTTAAAGAAATATAATCAAAAAGCTTTACATCTGGTCATTTCTCTCTCAACATATTGTTGATGATATATGCACCATCAACGAAGCCTCGCACTGACAACAAATTGTAACTGGCCATAATCTTGTCCAATTTGTTATGAAATGGTCTTAATTAATTAATGGTTGTAAATTACTTCAATTGTGATTTTATTTTCTTGAACTTTCCTAACAACTTTTCCCAATTTGTTAGCAGATGTAGGTATGCTAAACTGCTTGTCACTACGAGGCTTATTACCTTGACAAAAATAGAGATAAAATAGGCCGGAAGTATTGTTGGCTAACAGATCCTTGACAAATCTAGGTAGTATAGGAACTAAGTGACTGAAGACCTCAATGGAAAAGTTTAAACATTTCTACAAGCCTTACATACCTAGCTTGTCATCAATCGACTCAGATGAATCATCACAAGGGAAGTCTTACTGAAGATTTATTAGACCTGATTAAAATTACTTAAAACAGTTACTTAATGATGAGCATTGCACCTTCAGGCAGACCCCTTTTGAGCTCAATAAGACGTATTTCATCAACATTGTCTATGTAATCTGTGGCTATTCCAAACAAAGGTACAAAGCAAACTCAAGGTCCAGTTATCGTCCTCGATCGAAAGCCAATAAGCTTATCCTGTGTCTTAGCTCTATGCACTTGAGTGCACGGATACAATAAGTAGCGAGGGGTCGCATAAAGCTATATAGAAAATGGTAGAAAATGGGTAAAAAAAGGTAGAAAAAACACAAAATTATAGCAAAAAAAATAGAATATCCCCATTTTTAAATGTTGGATACGCTCCTGGGCGTCTCACTGTCACGTTCACTATAGGAATTTGGATGGCAAGTAACCACATAACATCTGCAAATTTGCAATATGTATTAAAAGTCTTGATTGGTGTACTGTTAACCAATTTACAAAAAACATGGCCAAGAGGCAAGAAGACAATTGGATTGAGGATCATGGAAGAAGTACACCATGAGCCTACTGGACACTATTATTCCAGTTTATGAAGCAAAACTTTCTAGAATTTATCAAATCAAAACTCAACCAGTACGAACATCCTTAATGGTTTATCTTGTTTTTCAAGGCTAAATTCAGTAACATTTGTGGCCTGCCCTTGAAGCATTAAACAGAAATTGACCATATATGGTCCGTTCAAGTAAAAAGTTATGTCATATTTAATAAGGATTTGAGAACTCAAACGTCCAAACTTCCACCTCTCTATCCCCACTCAGATTTGCATCTCCAACTCAATCATCCCGACATATCAAACGAGCGCTTCAAAGATTAATACAACTTCGTTATATTGCTCCTGAAGAGTACGACGATAGAAGTGGTCTTGGACTCTCAGTGGGCTAAGCCAATAGAACTTTTTGGTCTTCTTTCATCAACCGGTCAAGGGGCCCAGATACACAGAGTTCATTTGTAAATAACAAATTACAGTAGGCTATGGAGATGTTAACAAACATATTAATTTTTGTTTAATCGTAAGAGGTGTCCTTGTCATCCATTGGTTGAATTTTCGTATTAAGTATGGTTGTTCATTTGATAGTTTAGTGTTATACATTATCGATTTTCTTTTTGTTTTATTCTTCTCGTGCTTTGCTTGGGTCCTCGGACACTTTTATGTGTCTTAGTATACCATAGGCGTACGAGAGGTTAGATTCGGATGAGCTCTTACATTTGGCCTTGGTGTTTTTTGTTTTTAAAAAAGAAAATATATTTATACCAAAGTTATAAAAATCAATACGATCAAAAGAGACTAAAAAGACACACTTATTGAAAACCATTAATAACTATGCATCAAAATTGATAAAGGGAGCACACCTTCTAGGAAGGATTTCCGCATTAAACCCTTATCATTGTGCTCTAGAATTGTGATGACAAATTAGTATTTATTTTATCATTGGTATAGAATACAATTTATATATGAAGGGCTTTGCTAACGAGTGCCCCAGGGCACTTGTTAAGGAACAATAAATGTTTACTGTATTAATTATATTTCTTAAAAGCACAATCAATATTATTGATATCCTATGCAGTGAAAGTGTCAATTAGATCCGACGTCTCCAGTCTATTTGACCTTGGTTGTACGATGCTTTAGGGTCCTTTGGCATTGTTTCGATTACGGTGCACTATATTGTGAGTCTTTCACTCCCTTTGGTACTTTCCATTTAAATACAAAAGCCTAGCAATTAACGATAAAATGTTAGCAATATTTTTCAGCACATTAAAAAGCTTTTCTTTATCTGAAATAGGTTGGGAGTCACAAGACGCTTACATTAAGGACCATCACAAATTTTTATTGATACCTGCAAGACAATTAGTGTGAAAAATATTGAGAATTTTATTAGTTTTACGCTTGAGGTACGCATTATTTTATGATTGAATATGAGATGAACTATGTTATTCTTTTCTTTCCGGCAAAGAAATACTTGATTTTACAAAGAGGCGTAAGAGTCAACAAATGTGCATCACTTAAACAAGTTCGATACAAGAAAACATCAAACCAAATTAACTAATAAAATAAGTTAAGAAAAGTTCTCCCATTAACTATTTTATTCTTTATATGAAGCAAAAAGAACTATGAGCCATCAAAAGGAAAGGTAAAATGCAAACCCTTGATCTCAAGACCAAAACTGGTATCTAGTTTTAGTGGCCTGCCGACTTGCTCATGTACTTGATTTTATAAATTTGTATTGGCTTTCCTAGCTTTACCAGAAACTGAAAGCGGAACAAGATGCAAAGCAGTTTCAATAGAAACTTTCTTTCCAATCACTTTCTTTACTTAAGCAGTCAAACTGGAATTATCACATACGTGAATCAAAAGATCAGACGAATATGCTGCCATTATTTATATCTTGATCATGAGAATAGACAAGGACCACTTCAGACTTAGAGTAATATCCTAGTCGAAACTTACTTTAATAAATTACTGTCACTGGACTATTGGAGAGGATAAACTAAATACTACTCCATATGCAATAAGCCAATAATGCAAATTGTTTCAATCTATATCGACCTATCTTAAGACTTGTGTGTCTCTTTCTCTTGAAAAGGGTAAGGGGATGAGAAGCTCAACCCCCACCAAAGTTGTTTCGTCTTTGAAGTACATTGTAACATATTTTTTGGACCTTGTCAACTTGTGGCTTCAATAAGTCCCCTCCTCCTCTCTTTTTTTTTTTTTTTTTTTTTTTTTTGACAAAGTCCTCCTCTCTATTTGATGAGTAAGATTTATGAACATAAACTACCTCCCTTCTTCCTGTCCTTAGAGAAGTTGCCAATTGGTTGTCCTCCTTCCTTGGGATGAAAGCCCTACAAAAATGGTTTTGTCTCCATTATCTTAATTATACTCCTCTGTCTAGCTAGCCTTTGAGTTGAATGCTATGTAGTCTGCACTCTGTAGCCATTTGTTTTCTACCGTCTCTAAGTACTCCGAATTTGATATGCTCACTTGTGATAAATATTATAACGTACAAATGTGCAATAGTTACAACCGGTTATCTTTTTTGATATGTTAGTCGGGAGCAGCTAATATTGGGGGGGAAGGGGTTTATGAGGATTCGAATTTGAGACCCTCCTCGGCATGTTGAAGTCCCAATCATTGACTTAACCTTGCCTCAATATCATTGGTTATGAATCTCGCCAATATGGAATCAAATGGAATTGAACAATATTGCTCGGACTCAGTATTCAATATCCCAGAGGGATGCTTGTCTAGCTAGGTGTTGGACTAAACAATATTTCCAAACTTCAGCTATATTTTTAGCTTAAAATAAAGTTTTCAGTGGTCATACACACGTTCGTATATGAAGTGTCAAACATTGGTATTTCTAGGAAAATGAGTGTACAACTTTTGTAGGAGTTATATATGAATAATTCACAAAGTATTATAGGACAACAGAACTAAATTCATCTTTAAGAAATTTTTGACGTAATGGTAAAAGTTGAGGTGTATATCATATTCAAATTCAAGTTTCATCCCCTTCCCCCTATCCTCACCTCGCCTCGCCTCTCCGGCCTCCCTCTTGTTGTAAATATTGTTGAAAATAGTGAAGTGCCAAATTATAAATGATTTATATGACGTTGATATATACACATAGAAGTTTATTAGTTTAAGTTTAACATCATAAGGTCACAAGATATTTAGTGATTGTTGTATAGAAATAAATAAATAAATAAAAGATTCCCCGGACAATATAAATTAAGAAATCGCCCTCCTTCTAACCACTACTCTACCCAACCCTAAGTGAAGTTTATATTCATGACTCAATCAAATTTGGTAAGTGAAATCTTATGCGGAAACTATCATTATGAAATATCTATTCACCTGTCATCACAAGCCACCTGAAATTTCAAATAGAAATAGTTAAGCTCATTGTCAAAGAGCACATAATGAATCTTTATCATTACACAGTAGGTCCATGCCTTTGGTTCTAGGGGAATAAACTCCCAAGTAGTCTACATCGCGCCTTATATAAGTCCACCATAACAGTCATTAGCAAGATATATGTTTTTTATTCAATACTTCATAATAATCAAATCACTAATTTATTTCGTGTCACCTAATAGTTTATTATTACGAGTGACCTATGCTGCTATCCACATCAAATCACTAAATTAATAACCTATGCAAAACTAGCTCATCATGCACCTAATCCATGTCCAATTTTATATTCCTCACACTTTGTTGAGAACCGTAATGATGGTCTAACCCTACTTTTCAATCACGGTAAGAGACCATGTCACTATGATACTACTCCTATATGAATATAAGATGTTATCTGTTATGATTAGAATGTATGTAACATCCCTAATAACTTATGATATGTATCTAGTCGACTCTCATTTACTTGAAACTCTTAAGCATCCATAATTCCATATAATAAAACAAGATCAGTCGATAGATGAGCCAAGAAAACATTCACCGTCGCTCTTTACTACTCCCTATACAATTTCCAATTGTGATTCTTTGATAAATTTCTACACTGTACATTCATATTTTGGCAATTCGATCTCTTTTACCGTTAAACTCTCCACTGGTTTTGATTCAAGCCGTGATTTCTCCTCTTATCACCCATGTGATTCATTTTTCTCTCATTTTCTTAAACGTCGTGTCCACCTAGAATAGAATTGACAGAAGGAGAGAAAGTATAAATTTTTGGCTCAAATTGTCGTACCCAATTTTGGCTCCTTCGATTTCGATAAAATTGGCAACGAATTATTTGACAACAAATGTGCAAATTGTGATTATTTCTCGTTAAACTTTACTGCAAATAGCACTGACAAATGCTACACTCTTTCCAAATTTCAGCTAAAGGAATGAGAAAGAGAGGTCCTTAGACTCTTATGCTCATTTAGCTACTACGAAGTACTACAATCTTTTACACCCGAGTCATTTTCTCACCAAAAAATACTCTATCAATAATCTTTTTACCCGGTTACCCAACTAATTACCCGAAGGCACCATAATAAAAGGATGAAAAAAATTACACCACAATTTTGATGTCTTGTGTCCCTTTATTTATTTACCCTTCAAACCCGGTTTGGCTCCAAACCGCATCGCGAACACGACTCATATCCCGACCCTTAAGGGTCCGACCCACGCCCTCATATACCGAAAACGCATTTGTCTTACGGCTCCGGGCCAAGTACTCATGGGGCGGCTCCATACCCGAATCCCCGACCCGGTCATCCTCATCCGAATCGTGCATGGACTCGACCGAATCGACCCGAAGGATCTTCCTCCAATCAGGAACGTTCACTGGAGCTGACGTGGCCATGTGCCTCCTATCAACTCCTCGGTGGGACCCACCATTAGGCTTATGATTACGAGGATCACCACTCACTGTATTACTATTGGCTCCTGCAAACTGGTGCACGATCCTTTGATGGGAAGTCATCATCGTACCCCCATGATCATCCTCAAACGCCAATGACAAGCCCCCCACGTGTCTCGCGTCGTGTCGGCTCGTAACTTCATTCATCCTACCCCTCTCAATACTGGCGCGTGAGTCCCACGCGCCACCGCCGTAGACACTGCCATGGTGGTACTCATGGTGGTCAGTTGTCGCTTGTTCCACCATTGACCACACGTCATCCTCCCCTAGCTCGAACATATCGGACACGTCCCCAGCATTGGGAACGTGTCCGTAATGGTTGTAGTTACCCACCCCTAGTAACCTCTCGCTTCGGCTAGAAGTTAATTTACGACCTTTAGCCATATTTTTATCTTAAAAGCGAATGATTAACGAAAAATAACGAAACTACTAAATTGGAACTACTTAGAGTTAAGCTAAAGCATAAAGTGGTGAGATTGAGAGTTGAGTTCAGCATAAGCGGGAGCTGGAAGAGGAAGCAAGTATATATAGAAGTGTATGCCATGCTATATATGTAGGGCCCGTGTCATTTCATTTGCATTTGGGATGAATTTGGATGCATTTTGTGGGTAAAGAGGAGAAAAAATAGGGGTGTAGAGAGCACAAGAGTAAGGGAATTAGATTCATGTGATTTTATGAAGTGAATGGGACGGAATTATTTGGTGAAAAAAGAGAGAACCAAGAAAAAAAAATGGAAAAGGAAAAATAAATAAATGTGAAAGTGATGAGTTAATGAATGATTGAATGGTTCAATTATTAGAATTGGGTGTAAAATTGTCAGTCGCTTCATTTGGCGCGTGATTAAACATCCACTTATTTGCTTACTGATTCCATTTGCTCACTATTTTGTTGGATTTATTAGTCAGGATTGAGAATATTCTATCTAGAATTATTAAATGAATTTGGTGTAATGGACACTGCTCCAGTTTGTTACTTGGTGATCAAATTAAGTACCAGTTCTAACATTGACAGTCTAATTACTTAAATAATGTAATTTCTTAGGATAAACAATTGTGGTAAATTTAGTTGAAACTCGTTGTATTGGACCAAAATTTACATACAAGACGCTGAAATTGTCGAGGGAGGAAAAAAAAGGAAGAAATTCAAAAGGAACTGAAATTGTTGATGACAGAAAGGATTATAAGGGCAGTGGCGGAGGGACATTATAAGCTAGGTGGGGGTTTTCAAGACCCCACAACTTTTGGTGCAATACTATAAATAAAGGTAAAAAAACTACTAAAAATACTAAAATGTTGTTATTTTTGTACGATAAGACCCCATTCTCTCCATCATGTGGGTTCTTGACTACTAAATTTGAGACTATTTTCAATTTTTTGGTTATCTAAGACTCCACATCTCAAATTTTCTGGCTACGCCACTGTATAAGGGTACTGAAACAGTTAAAGAAAACTGTAAAAAAATTGCAAGAATTGAAAGTGGTGAAAGGAATTGAAAGTCTAAAACTATCACGGAGTAAAATTTAATGTTAGGCAAACATGGCATTTAGCAATTAGTTATAGTTTAAGAGATACGTAGTACTTTCTATGTGGTAGAGACCCTCGCAGTACAGTTATGAGTAATGCGTGAAATGTCTTCAATACTTCATTACTTCAATAGATTACTTAACACAAGCTATGAGATATACTCCGTATCTTGTCATCCATGTTAAAATTATGATAGACTAAAGATAAATTATACTTGTAGGATACCTCAAATAACACCAATACTCTATTTCATATAACAATATCTCATTAATTACTTGTTACTGATTACATCTATGTAGACTCAACTTTTTTGCTAACTTTTTTTGACTCAAGTTATTACTACGATTGAGGGGGTTTTCACCAGTGTAGCACTCTTCTTTGCCTAGCTGCTCGTCAATGAGTGGGACAAGATATTCTGACGTAAAACATGGAGAATTGACCCAAGTTGCTTGATTAGTTGATGGACTGAGTAACCGAGTAAGTAACAAGTTGTGTAGAAGGTTTCTTTAATTGGACGCCTAACTATTTAATTTAGTGGGCTATTTCCTTGGGAGAGTGTTCCAAGTTGCTAAAAGAATAAAAGATGATTAGCTGACTTCCTTAATCATTTGGGATCTTAGTTGTACGTTGTCATTGCGCGCAACTGTTGCGGCTAGTATAGAGTATTATTATTAGTGCTATATATACTTTTCAAGTACCTTGATAGTTGAAAACGAAGTGAACAACAACGCAGTATATCAAGTTGAGATTGCTATGATAGTATCTCTGAACTAATGTGGTTGAATCCTTCCACTTTATGATACTCCGTATTATTAAACAAGGGTAGAAACTTGCAATTTGAAAAGGTATTTGAAATTTGAAAAGATGACTAAAACCTAAAAATTTAGGTCTCGAAATTTTTATCATAGATTATGTTTTTAAGTAATGACGCCTACTTGTGTGCACTCTGTAAAAGTGTAAGGACAGGTCATACATGACCACCCATTAAGGATTCTTACGTAGTTTGACAAAATATGATATTTCAATCACAACGACTGATATATATTTAATTTTGGGTGTTTCAATTATAATAGGAGGATAAAATGAATTTCTGCTAATAATTAGATCGGAGATAAATTGGAACAAAAACTACGGTGTAATACTTAAGTTATTTATCTTATATATAATTTGAGTTAATTATAATGATCAAAAATACTTATCTCTAATTTGATTGTCGCGGCAGTACTTTTGTGGAGCCTGTAGCTCAAACTCCACATTGGTATAACACGTATGTAGTCCTTCACCCTTTCATGACCTTACACATGTCACAAAATTCTCGAGATGGATCCAACAATCTAGTCTTTGTCATCGCCTCGTGGCAGTACTGCTACCAAAATAGCAACCCAACAAGATGGGAACATATAATTTAGGCCTTATACCCACCGAAAACTGATTGATGCATGGTAACTTGGAATTAGGTTACAATTAGGTCTATGTAATACTAAGGTTCGATATATTTAGGTTCTGAATTATGATAATGCTCCTACTAAGATCAAAGTTACCTCAAATTAATGAATAGACCTAGTTGTTATAGTTGTTAATAAAGGTGATACATCTATCCATGATGGGCACATTGGGCGGTTGAGGAAAGGTTCTGTAAGGACCAAGTGGGGATTTGTCTTACATACACTGTGATTGTAACATTCCAAATTGTAAGGCCTTCCCTATCAATGCTTTTTGGAGGTGTACTAGTAGAACTCATATGAGCGGTAAAAGTTGCACTTCATCCTTGACGAGCTTAATTTCTACAGTACATAACAACTGAATTCCTGACGTGTATGGTGGCTGTATCACTGTATAGATGAAAAACTTTCAGTCAAGTTGCTAAGGAGAATGTATTTGTTTAAAGCACTTTGCCACATCTATTGGACTGTTGCCTTTTTGACATGTCTTCTTTTCTTTTTTCGGTTTGGATGATCATGAGTCTAAATAAGGAAAACGACCATGCGTACTATCTATATATTGTTTCCAAGATAGTATAGTTAGGGGTGGAAACAATTACTAGCTATTAGCGAAGGTTGTTATATACGCTTCTCGTTTGGTTATATGAACACACAACATACAATATTTTCGCACTTGATCCCTTGTTTAATTTGCTGCTAGTAACTAAGTCTTTATACTTCATCAAAGCTGGAAGTTGAGGTCGAATCAATGATTTAATGTATGCTCTCTCAGTCTCTCAGGCGAACGCCCTTTAAACTTGGAATATGGATGACTTACAAGTCCTTCACATAATCACATACCTTTTGGTCCAACTTATTCTAATTACATATTTACATGTGATAATGCCAACTCAACAAAAATTTGAACTATCTAATTAATATTTCTAAGATACATAATCTAGTTTTGTTTATGCCACCCATGTCTATACTTGGTTTCATGTCAATATATCAGTATCACTGTATCAGGAAATGCGGTGAAAGTTAAAGAGGGTCATCCAAAAAAAAACAAAGGAGTAAGTGCATTCGCAATTTCGGATGCATGAATATTTATGTATAACTTGCATGTTTACATGATTAAGCAGGAGGACCCCATGCATGAATTTGGATTTCTAACTGCTATCTTTTGAAGGAGTTGTAGGGCGAGCATTGAGCAAGCGTGACATTTAACAGGGTCCTAAAGACATAGGAGCAATGCGCCAAACGACCTGAACTAATTTAATCTGGGACCCGTTGCAATGTTGTAGGACTGCATATTATTGGCCTTTGCTACTTGCTCGAAATGTAGGTGGTTCCCACATTCATTCATGCTGATGATAGCTTTGATGTGGGGCCATGTCGAGCTTTTGGAATCCAGGAGTATCAGTGCTAAGTGCTAACATGGTTTTGATTCATCCGACGGCTTGTGGTATCTTCTCTCCCTCATTCTTTGGTAGGAGCCTCACTTTTGATTGTAATTTTGGTCTTTTTGGACACCACCAAAGATTAATAAGTGACCTGTCTCTGTACAAAAAATTATTAAAGAAGTAAAGAAGTACAAAGAAATAATTCAGAAGAATAATCCTATATTTTTTAATAAATTAGCTGATTCTTTGAATAAAGAAGTATTAATATTATTTATGGAAAATAACATTTCTTAGATCACAAATTATTGAAGAGACGATTTTAGTTTACCATGGAAATAAACCTAGTTACAAATTGTGTAAAGGTCCGTAGTTATCATTTGTTAGCACTTTTATAAAAACGGTGATCTTTGTAACATAAAATAATCATTTTAAGATGGTCTAACTAAAACACAATCAACAATCATAGTATCATTTGTAAACAAGATCATACAATGCTAACAAAAGTGAGCAATAATAGTGAGGAATAAGGTTGGCTCAATATAATGGTTAGGGGTTCCGTCTATTTAAGAGTTTTGTTCTGAATTCGAATTCTCATGTTCTTTTCCCCCTTTTGTAATAATTAATATGATAATCACAATTCTTTCTCATGTTGCTCAAAGGAAGGGAAATAAACACGAAAATTGTGACACAATGGTGACCGTCACAATTTTCAATAACATGGCCTTTTGTAATAAAATTGATAATCACAAGAAATTGTTAAATTTTGGGCCTGAAAGTTTCTTGAGAAAAATTATGGCCAAATATGAATTTTGTACAAACTTGTTAGGTTTGAATACTAAAACCGAAACAAGGTGACAATCTTGCGACACCCTAGAAAGTAAGGGAAATGAACAACATTAAGAAATTGGAGATATGCATTATTGAAATCCTCGAATAAAATTATGCATGCAATTATATTTATCATATCCAGATCAGTAGCCTACATTGAAGCTAAAATCCTTGTATGTTGTTTATCTTATACTCCTAGCTACGAAGTACTTTGCACCTTAGCATATTCAGTCGTCTAACACGAAGATATGTGACTTTTGCTGAGGATTTTGGAGTCACACCAATTAAGTGGCTGCACCAAAACGTATATGCTAGTTATATTCTCGCCATCCAAATTTAATGTCGACACACGACACATTAATTTAGTTGGTAACCATTGGATCTAAGGCTCTGAATTGCATTCTTAATTTCTTCAACCGTCAGTTATTGGCTGACAGTTCAATCACTAACCATGAAGAGAAGCTTATTTTAAGCGACATATTCTGATTGATATGAAAAGGATATCAGTGGTACATACTTAGCTTTAGTTAATCTGCTACTTTAGATTAATTACTTTGATGTGGGACGAATCAAACATGTAAAATTATTAAATTTAGATGTACTTCTTGTTAAGCGATTATGACTTATATAAGCATATGCAATACGACAAACTTGCATGGTATGTATGATATATATCCTAAGTTTTAGGAGACATTGGCGTTATTCTCATCAGCTGACTAAGAATTTCGTTTGATCCCGTAAACAAACAAAACCATACATTTTATTAAGGATGGTGCCCATTTTCTCGAGTAATATTACAGTAGGAGATGGCACGCAAGAGGGCTCTTGTTTTCTTCCCCACCCCTGGTTGAAATATTGAGATATGGCTGACAAAAACATAAGAAATTGTTTCCTATATATAACTGTACGTAATACAACTGTAATGAAGAATGGCCGTCGTATGTACTTAGATTACTTTAATTGATAAGCGGTTATGTTAGCTTAATCAAAGGTTTTAAGTTCAAGATCATGAGAATACAGATCAATTATACAGTAGTGTGAAAACTTATAAAGTAGAGCTTTGCCATCAAAGTGGACCTATACGATTCGAATTGTCATCAAATGGAGTAGTAATGAAGTTTCTCGTTAGCTTTTTCTTATTCCATGTCTTCAATCTTTGCTCAACTTCAATCATTGGCGAATATAAGGCAATAAAAACCCTACAACAAGTTATATATACAATAAGGGCAACTCATGTAATTTTACATATTTAAAACTATACCCCTATGTTGTACATACAACAAGTGATATAATTCTCCCATTGAAGATAAGATATCTTCTTATTCTTTGTATATATATTATATCAATTCACTTTCATATCAATATGATGAAGTATATTCGAACTTCAAATAAAATACACAATATCAAGAATAACTAGTTTTTGGCCCCGTGAAATTCACGGGGTTGTTTTATGAGAATTGTTTTAGTAAAGTTGTTTTTTATATTAATAGGTTATACTTTCTCCATTTCTTCTTATTCTTCTCATTTCACTTTTGAGCACTATTCATGAATACAAATAAAAATCAAATGAATTTATAATATATAAGATATAAGATATAAGGTAAAATATATTGATATGTGATCTTGTTTAATTTGTCTTAATGAGTAAAAAAAGAATATCAAAATTTTATAATTTTTAGTAACATGTAATTATGGATATTTAAGATATAAAGTTTGCATTAACATGTGTGCAAAAAGAAGTGAGACGAATAAGAAGAAATAAAGGAAGTACTACTATTCGACCCGTGCGATGCACGGTTATATTATTGTTTAGGCTCTATTATTTGTTAGTTATATTACTGTTTTATTGCTTGTTGTCTGAATTCCTTTGTTCATATATGTTGTCAATGTGTATTTATATTTTGTTTGATATTCTATTACGTACATAATTCGGATTGATCTTGTTTTTGTGTTCTTACATCTTATTTTTGTTTTTCTTGGTCCATCTACATATTGAGTAGGTAGATTTTTGTTCGTAAATAAAGACTATAGGTAATTTACGGACTCTTAATTATGTTGTTTTTTCCAATATTAACATTAACATCCTAAATCCATCTAAAGATACATTCATTATAAACACTATGACTTTTACATATAAATATGTATTTGAAAAGGTGGGGCATATGTAACATTATTAAATAGAGATGATGTAGTGTGGTATATGTGTTTATTAAATGGAAGTGATGTGGCATTTCATGTGGCAGCTTCCTAGCATTGCAACGCCTTTTAATAGTATTAGTATAGATAGATGTCATTTTAACATACGATCTTAATATGGACGTTTGACACTTATTATTTCATCAACCATTTTATGCACTCCCTTCACATCAAAAGAAAAAAAAAAACAGTCATACTTGTAGATATTAACATTTTCATGGGCCAAGAAAAAATGTCTAAAATGGGTGTATATTTAGTTACCCATTCAAATCATATACTACATAACTTTTTTTTTTTTTGGTACATTGGAGCAACTAATGTTGCGGGAAAGGGGGGGTATAAGGATTCAAATCTGGAACAACCCCCAGGCAGGTTGAATTCCCAACCATTAGAAAACCTTGATCCTTATATACTGCATAACTTAAGAATACCTTGGGGAATATATAGATGTCAAAATAGTTATGTTTTGTGCCACTGTAACATTTTGTTCCAACAATATACTCCGTATGCAGTATGATTTTTTGCAGTTTTGCACACGAGAGAAGAACATGATTTGAAACAGGATGTTGGGCTGGGTGTCGGATTAATGTTGGGCTGGATGTTAACTCTTAAGCTTCAAGTGTGACGATGCTCCCAAGTCAGAACGTCTATGAACCTATAATGATAGAATCCGAAATGAGCCCCCATTTTGATCGGCTTACAAAATAAGACCCATCACCTACGTACAGAGTGCATTTCATTTCCCTGCTTTTCCTGGTCTTGTCAGTCCATAGGGCTCCATAAAATTCTATTAATCAACATTCAAATTTAAGGGTCCGATTGATATCATTTTTTCCTTCGTTTTTTCTAAACAAAAATTCAGTGTTTAAAAATCAGGAAAAATAATTTTCAGGTTTTAATTACTTTGGTATTACATATATATATATAAACTAATTTTTATTTTCTTATTCAAATTTTTATAATCAATCATTGATATTAAAACCCACATCCCATAAGCTGAGAGTAATATCATAGACGCGATAACATTTACGGTTTTCTATAATTAACACATTAGCCTAACATAATACCAGAAGCTATTACTAATAAACATGGATAACAAGTATTCTATCATCTAAAAGGAGTAGTGCTAAAAAGAAATACAATAACACAATGTAAAAAATCGAATAATGTTAACATTGGTAGCATTAGTTGGGTAGCTGTTGAAAGATACAAAATTCTTAAAATGCTCGTTTTATAATTTTAAAATCCTAATTTTCATGTTAATAGACTAATTATTTGTATTATTAAATTGTTAACTCAAAGTTCTTTAAATATCAAGTATTCAACCTAAAAAAACTCTTTTAAATAAAATAAGAATTACTTTTAAAAGTATCAATATAATATTATGTAGCCAATAAAGGAAACAAGATGATAGAAAAAGAAATCGAGAAATGACAAAAAAAAAAAAAGAAGAGTGAAACCGGTCATTTTATAAAATATGCTCTTATTAATATTCTGCATACTACTATCAATATTAATATACATATATTTAAAAAAGCTGAGAGTCTTTATATGTAAACGTGACTCTGATTTGGATCTTTATTTGAAGTAAGTAAAGTTTAATGCATATATTTGAAGCCCACAAATTCAAACCAGAGATTAGGTAAGAAAACAAAGAAATTAAAAAGAAAACTTTTAGATTACACAAGTAGTATGGACGGAATATTTTCAAGTTTAAGTACGTACTACGTCAAACGTAAATCTATCAAACACTAAAATATTGGGTTTTCTAGTGAAGCTATAAGCTACTCCACTATATGCCTAGTCTTTACTAAGGAAGCATGCAGGAAGAAATCAAAGGAGAAGGGAATTTCGAGAAATAAGATTCTTTTCATTTTTCGACGTTCCCACTTGTTTTGCTCTCTAAACCAAAGACTTGGTGAAGATTCTCTATCTTAGGCTTTTTTCACACGATATATACGCAAGGCAAAAATTTAATCAAACTTAAATTAAACAAAGTTAAACTAATGTGTTCAGCTTTGCGGCTTGTCGGCTCCATACTTTGCTCTATGCCATTGTTCAGTACTTCAGCGGCTTGCATGTCGCCTGTCCGGCGCATCAGTTCAGCTCCATACATATGTGATTTTTTTACTTAGAATTTTAGAAAGGTAAAAGTTGTACTTAAGTAATGATCAATTGCAGTACGGAACTAATTCAGATCATCGGCTTAAACTGGTGTGTCATCTTATGTCCCATGCGGCCATGCTTAATTATTTATACACATATCGTTTTCTAATTTCTATACGATTTAATATCATTGGATGTAATTTTGAGTTAATATAACAATAACTAAAGCCAATAAGACAGGAAATGAGATATAATTTAGAACAGAGAATATGAATTCGCACAAAACATCCCCTCATTATAGGATAAGTAGCTAGTGTGAACCACAATCGAACATACATTTGCTTAATAAACATATATGGAGTAATTGTGTTTTTTTTTTTTGGGGTTTTCACCATTCGATTTAATCCGGATTCGAGCGGGATAGGACCACTAAGGCGGCAAAGCTCTCCCTCATAGTTTTAACACTGCTGCATTCCCAGGGTCTCGAATCTAAGACCTCTGGTTAAATTAGAACAACCCCTTATCAGTTGATCTAAGTGCTCTAGATATATGGAGTAATTGTGTTCATTTTTATTCAAGAGGTGGTAATGTATATAGTGGTAATTAGTTTGACGCTTTGAGGCGTACCAAACACCTTTTCCAAAAGTTGGAAATGACGCTTCCATCGTCTGAAGATTTGGAAAGCTCGAAGATTTGGCAAAACCATGCAATATGCATACATGTCTTTATAGACATTATATATACAAAATTATTTGCACCAAAAAAAAATATATACAAAATTATGAGGTACATTATACTAAAACGATTGACAAAGACACACGGTGTATATTTTAAAGCTAATGTAGTTTACTATATGGAATTCCATATAGTCCATTAATACTTTCATAGTTCTAGCGAAGTGATCTTTAAGCTAGCTAGTACCGTAGTACGTCTGTACACTTACTAGTATTGTGGCGGGTCGTTGATACGCAAAAGGATGAACATGATCATTCCTCTATAAGTGCTTGAATAATGATCAGTCCTTCATGGATAACAGTGTCTGATCACTGGATGCTCACAAATTCTGTATAAGATATTTTCATATTCCAAAAGAAATTTTGCTAACTAGACCTTGAAATTAACACTTCGCGCGTCTCTAGACAGATCAGGAAATTATATTTGATCCTTTTGAAACATTAAAATCTTAGGATTTTTTTTTTTTTTGAATATCAAGGATAACCTACACAAATTCTACTACTAGTACTGTTCTAGTACATGATACCACTATCACGACCGCCGTAGTAAATCCTGGACACTGCAGTTTTGGACCCCACAGATTCAGTAACAAGTTAGTCAAGATAGCCTACAAGCTTGAAGCAGTTCATATGCTAGAGCCGTTACAACAACAAAGATACATGCACCCCCGGCCTGTTTAGTGTAACATCACTTTTCAAACGAAATAGTTCTTATTCTTAAAGTTGGCGGAACAACAATCCAACCACTAGATCGGGCCCTTGAGGGTTATCTTCAAATTATTTTTTGACTGTTCAAAATATTACTTTTGCTCGTCTCGTATTCAATGATTTTCATCTTTTGTTAGTTTATAGTTATGTATGTCAAATATGTTATTGTACAGTTAAGATTGCATATGCTTGCAACCCTTTTAACGGTCATGGACTAATAATAATGTTGTATTTATTTCATCTTGTTCATTGTCATCCCCTATCAATTTTTCCAACTATAGAGAGAAGTCGTTATGAGGATCAAGGTTATTCAAATAGTTTAAGGATAGGGAACTTGTCGATCCTAGGTCTAAATAAGCCTTATAAATGAGAAATAATCAACAACAACAATCATGGTTTTTTTATCCAAATGAGATGTAAAGGTTGCACAAAAATTACATAAAATAGGATAATCAGAATCGCATATATAATTTATCATTTAGAGGGTCTTAATGTTTATCCTATCCCAAGATTGTCTTCAACAAATTGCAAGTTTGATATGTATTGTATCCTTATAAATATACTGAGAGTTCTATAATGACATCTTGATTACATGAAAGAAAATAAAAAGTGGACCGAAATCTAGAATATATCTCAGAATTACATTCATGCTTTAATGTATATGTTCTCATTGCCTAAAACAACCAAATTTCTAAGCAGAGCTCTTTGGTTTTTTGAATGTGTTAGGAGTATCCGCACCGACAATAGGGGTTGTATCATTCGGGTACTGAAAGCAATGGGTAGCGCCTCACAAATTTGGTTGCTCCATGCGCAAAAGCCATGATTCGAAACCCCTGACTACTTGTTAAAGGGATGTGAGTCCTTACCACCCACACCTATCTTGATCTAAACCGAGCTCTTTAAGTACACTATACACTCTACATCTCCCGCAAATGATAATGTACCCATGGGGGCACGAATCTGTTCGTACCTCCAGAGGAATATGTGCAAATTATTAAAAACGTATGTGCGATTTCGTTAATTTATATGTGCAAATTAGGAATGTGCAAATATTATAATGCATATGTGCAAAATCTTTTTTGTATATTGCAGAAAATTTTTGAACTATATTTTTTTGGGTGCATTCTCCTTAACTTATATGTGCAAATCAGTAAAAATGCATGTGCATTTCTCATCACTTATTTGTGCAAATCATTTAAATCAGGGGGTACGGAAATGTATATACCCCCGTATGAAGGCATGTGGAAGGGCCTTGTTGAGCATGTTAGTGGTTCCATAGTTGATTTTGTGTGGTTATGATATGGCACACCAATTTTGACCCCATTCGGAGCCAGGGCCCTGGGACCCCGGCCGGGGCGTGGGTTGTAGAACAACCCATTTTGTGTCAGTTTTTTGTGTCTTTGAAAGTATTCAAGAGTGACCTAGCATATCAATATATATAGAGTCTAGGAGTATGTTTGGGGCTATTGTTCCTCGGTGTTGGTCGTTTTACAATGCGTTTCCAACTCAATACAAGCATATGACAAGGCTACGTTTTGCAGTGTTTTTTGTTCCATTGAAAATTATATGTGTCTACTATGTCTCATGCCAATTTTCGTCTAATTCCGAGCCGATATTTTTGGAACCGTTTTGTTTGGGCGGGCGTTATAATCTACTACAACGGCCTCTAGCTAAGCTTCGGCCACTTTTCGACGAAACCAAAATGTTCCAAAATTTACCAAGCATGTTTATAGGGTGTATTGGAGCATAATTGAAGCATGTGGCAAAGTCGATCCTCCTTCTTGATTTTTTACGATGTATTTAGCGCTCGATTCGAGCTTATGCATACTAGACAAAACCCGATGGTTTGGGCTATACCTAGGATACTTTCTGCCGTGTTTCTTGTTCCATTAACCATTATATGTGTCTATGATGGATCTTTCCAATTTTCATCCAATTCTAATTTGGAGCCGAAACAAGGTTTTTGCGTGAGTTATAGTCCACAAAACTGGCTTTTTAGGTCGATTTTTGATTTTCCGGAAAATGTTCCGAAAGTGACCAAACATGCTTCTATGGTATATTGGAGTATAATTGTAAAATATGACAATGACATTCTTTCGTCCTGGTTGATTTACGGTGTGTTTATCGCTCATTTCGAGCATGTGCATAATGGACAAAACCGATGGTTTGGCTTAAATCTAGGCAACTATTTGCCAATTTTCTTTTTCCATTTGTCCATTATATGTGTTTAGGATGCCTCCTATCAATTTTCATCCATTTTCATTTCGGCGTCTGAAACGACTTTGCGTGAGTTATAGTCCACGAAAACCGGCTTTATGGGACGATTTTTGATTTTCCGGAAAATGTTCCGAAAGTGAACAAGCATGCCCCTAGTAACCATATGAGTATATGTGGGGCATGTGGGCACGTCTAGCCTTGGTCCTATGGTACCCTTTGGCTACCCAATACAAGCCTTGTCTAGACATATAAACTTAGCGAAACTTTTATCCTCTAGAACGGTTGCCATGCCTTTGCCTTTGCTCGATCTCCTCTAGCTTGCCATGCCTTTGCCTTTGCTCTCCTCTAGCTTGCCAAGCCATGCCTTAGATAGCCTTGACTTCCAATATCATGGCCTTTGTTAGGCAGGCTAGACATGTCATGTCATGTCAAGCCTTGGCTAGACAAATAACCTCAGCGAAACTTTTTCCTTTTTGCCTTGCCTTGTCATGTCATGCCTTGGCTAGACACATAACCCCACTCACACTTTTTCACTTTGTATTGGCATGCCATGCCTTGGCCTTGACTACCTATGCCATGCCTTGCCCTTAGCTAGCAATGCCATAAGAATGCCTTGGCTAGCAATGTCATACCATGCCTTGACTAAAAATGTCATGGCAATGTCATGCAATGCCTTGGCCTCGGCTATGAATCTCACGCCTTGGTTAGCATTGTAATGACAATGCCATTATTATTTGGCCTTGCCTTGCCATTCCCATGCCTTAGCCTTAGTTAGCCTAGCCATGACATACCTTGGCCTTGGCTAGCAATACCATGACAATGCCATGTCTTGGCCTTGACCTTGGCCTTGGCTAGCAATGCTATGACAATGTCATGCTTTGGCTTTGGCTAGCAATGCAGTATGCTTTTTGACCTTGGCTAGCAATACCAAGGCTAGCAATGCCATATCAATACGATATCTACTGTATAAGTGTTGTACATCTCCCTAACTCCCTTCCATTGCCTCACCCCTGTACCTAATCAGATTTAATATGATACTAGTATAAGATTGTACCTTCAAAGTTCAAAGGTGTTTTCAACATAGTATATCCAATGCACCGCGGAGACCAGTCAACCAGCCTTACCCAGCATTATGCATGTTGCCCTCTTATTTTCCTAATTTTTCAATTAATCATTGTTGGCTTAATAGCTTTGCACATTTAAAACTTAATTTGTAGTTAAAACTTCAACTTTGGTGACCTCTTATATAAACCCTATGCATTTCGCTGCTCCACTTGGTCTCTCCCAAATACACCCCTCTTCATAAACTCCTTACTTAGTTACATTGCGCTATTCGTACATTTATACATACTCCTACAATATAATATATTTCCAAGCTTATTCTTACGTACGTACGGAGTACTTTGTTTTACTTTTATTCTTTTACGCCCAAATAAGATCATATATTGACTACCAGTATAACCAAGAAGTCTAATATCAGGACTATTGAATCATAGTAACTACTTTAAGTTCAAGACACTGTACAAGCCAAGGTAAATTGAAAATACTAGTCTTCCACAACTTCTAGTAAGTGGGCTTAAGAGTTACACCCTACAAACACATTTTGAAATGGGTAATGGATGCATCAAAGGTTCGTCTTCAGCAACAGTTTGGGCGGGAGAAGATTGGGGGTACATAATTCCAGAGGGTGGCGCTGCGGCGAAGGAAGGGCAAACATCATCCACTACGGTCAGAACTACCAAGTATGAGCTGAGAGTAAGGATTTCAAAGAAAGAGCTAGAGGAGCTGCTAAGAAAGGCTGATAAAAGTGGGTCCAATGTTAGGCAAACGAAGGGTGATCAAATATTGATCAAGAAGCTGATTGATAAATGTGATGGTTTTGAGATCCATCATCAACGGCATTGGAAGCCTGCCCTTCAAAGCATACCTGCGATCAATTGATTAATTGATGAAACTCTAGATATATGCATGTTTTATGCATGCATACATGTAGTTAATGTACTATTACTCCAAAATAAAAAATGTACTCCTTTAATTTTGCGCCCTAATTAAGTATGTGTCTCTTTTTACACTCGTTACCTTTTCCCTAGCTAACATGTTGCGTCCATCAACCATGGATGCCCTACTCAAGTTGTTTATACGATCGAGCATATCCTCCGACCATTAGTTTTTGCAAACTGGAGGAACATTCGTTTCATCTTCCCCATTCGATTTCAATCAGTTAGTTAGCGAGGGGTTCCACTTTAAAGTTGGCAAGGGAGTTTGGCTTAGAGTGTACTGTACGTATTTTGATTTCAAATAGGACGATGTACAACTTTAATTTGAGCTAATGCTATTTAAAGGAGTTGTCACATGTATTGTTGAAAACAGGAATAATTCTGTCCCTTACGCATTGCTGGACTTCATCACTATGCATTCTAATAGTCCAATTAAACTAACAAATGGCTGAAAGGCATAATTTTAATATTTTAAAAATAAAGAATTGTTCAAGTGGTGAGAAGTTGCTGGACTTCATCACTATGCATTCTAATAGTCCAATTAAACTAACAAATGGCTGAAAGGCATAATTTTAATATTTTAAAAAATAAATAATTGTTCAAGTGGTGAGAAGTATGATTTTTTTTATTAAATTTAAGGTTAAGAGTTCGATTCATATGTATGATTTCATGTGGTCACTTCTAATTAAAGGTTTTGTTTGAAATTTTTGGTCAAATTTTATTTTACCAATTAAAAAATATAAAATAAATAATATACATGTACGTAACTAGTACTTATATTTGTTTCCAAACAATGAATCTCTTAATGTCAATTTATGTCAAGAAATCGAACCATTTAAAATTTTGTAAGAGAGTGTTATCTTATATCTAATCTTATGCCATTGAATTAGAAACTCAGACCTACTCATCTGGTGGAGAATCCATCATATAAAGTTTGAAAATAGATAAATCGTATGAAAATACACCAACATTCTACATACTACATATATCATATTAAAATATTTTTAATTCGTGACGAATTGTCTAACAAGTTTGCAATGTTTTAAAACTATCCATTACTAATTTAATATCATTGGTTGGTGCTAAAGTCTCGGAAACATATTAAATAAAGGTAAAATAAGAGCACAAAAATCATGATACAATTGTTCTATATATAGTCTACTTCTGTTTTTGTTACTTATAATTTTCAAAAATAATAGAATATGTGATTGATATTATGCTTAATAATTGTTGTATAAGCCTAGTTTTTATACAAGAATAATAATGAGAGTATAAGAAAATACTTTTGAAAGATATTAGTAGTAACCTCTTAATTTTTTTTATTTTTTTTTGGTACGAGTAACCTCTTAGTTTATTTTACCTAGCTATATCATGATCCTTTATGCATAAATAGAGTCTTCATAATCCTAATTCCTAGTTATTTGACTGTTCTAAGATCTCAGATTTGGATAGTGTTTACTTGAATGCAATTTTTTTTTTGGTACTACTAGCTCGAATTGCAATTTTGATTGAGTTGATTCCAAATAATTCTTAAGTTGTCATAAAACTTACTTATAATTTGGTCTTGATTTTGTTCTTGTCGTCCTCATGTTTCTCTCTTTCTTTCTTTCTTTCTTTCAATCTTTTTTTTTTTTTTTATGTTCTGTTTCTCCCAGTTTGCCCCAGGGCTTAGTGGTTGCTTTGTTATGTTCTTCTCTCGTTCCTTTCCTATCTTGCTTGTAATTGTAACGTTGTATATTTGGTCTATGTAAACTCTTTGTCAGTTTTGTAATATACTTGTGCTCTTTTTTCTTCCTGAAAAATAATACGTAAGTCATGATCTAATTGAAACGTTAGCGCTTACCTATTTATCTCAATTATTTCCACCCTTAGCCCAACGCACAGGACCCAAAAGACAGTAGCCATAAAGGGAGGCTCAATAAGTTCAGACCATCATGATTCATGACATGATCTCATGCATCTACCTCACCTCCCAAATGCTGAGCTTGTGTAGTTGGCTGCTGGTAGCTAGCTGGTGAGGTAGTGAGTGAATGTGAAAGTGAAATGTGTTACTAATTAAGCTAGTACATATATTAGCCATCTAGAATTTTCTTGATGACCAACTTACACTACCACTATTCACATTGTCCTAACGTGGCTAAACGTTCATATATATCTCCTTAGCCGAGCCATGTGGCTTTGGTCAAACCTCCAATTTCAACCCCCCCCGTTTTTGTTTTAGCTAATTAAACTTTGTTTTTGAACTTGTCCATAAAATGAACCAAGATTTCTTCAACGTATAACCCCCAACGTCACGCGTAGACTGATCATTGGTCAACTAACCTAACCAAGTACGTAGATGTCAATATCTTATTTGGCCACGTTGTCCTCCACATCATTACATTTTCCCTTTTATTACTTAATTAATTATATTGTTGGCCTCATGACTTGGCAAATTTGCAACTTCATAGAGGTTGTAGTGAAAATTCAACTTATGGTGGAACCTCCAGCCTCCTATATATACCCCATCGTCCTACTACTCATGATCTCTACCTCATCTTTCTGCATACACTTCTGCAACCAGCCAGCCACACGCGTTAGCTAATCTTCATACACATAAAACACACAACTAGATACTATTTATTGTCATCATACTACAAACTTTAACAAGACTATCATTTATTACTTTGAGATACAAATATTTCGAGTAACATACATCATTTTAACCTAGCTAAACACATATTAAATCATCCATATTTCTAGACTTCAAGTAAGAATTATACGTTCAAGTAGTAGCGGATCCAAGATTGGCATTATAGTGTGCAATTCTACAATTTTTAACCTTCTTAACTACTAATTTACCATTTTTTAGAAGAATTGGGGTGCACTTGCTACCCTTATTATCTCCTGCCTCTTCTTCCGCCCCTGTGTTCAAGACTACAAAGATAAATTCCAAAATGGGCAATTGTTGCATTCGTGATTCGTCGTCGGCTACAGTGTGGGCCGGAGATGATTGGGGGCCCATAGCATCAGAAAAGCCCACGGAGAAGGAGGGACTCCTAGGTGATGATGGGAAGTCATCCAATGCGGGTGGTCAGGTGAGGATAAGAATTTCAAAGAAACAGCTTGAGGAGCTTCTGAGAAGGGTAGATGGAAATGGGTCCAGTATGAGGAGATTGAAGGCTGATAAGATATTGCAAAAGTTGATTGATAAAAGTGATCATTTTGAGATCCATCATCAACGGCAGTGGAGACCAGCCCTCCAAAGCATACCGGAGGTCAATTGATGATATTACTTACGTTCTAGATGCATGTTTTTTGCATGTCGTGTACATATACATATAGCTATATATTCACGTAAAGGGTAAAGGTAAGGTGTAAATTAAAGAAGATTAGGTTTTAAGGCTTTGATCAAGTCTTTATTGGTTATCCTTTACTTATGCTCCATTTGCCTTCACTTGGGGTCTTGGGGAGCATTAATGTATAGAATTGTCTTTGTTATAATTTTCTTTCTTTTCAGTCGACATGGTACGTTGTCGAGGTCAATGAATGTCGTATAGTTGATATCCACCATATTAGTTTTCCTCTTGACATGGAAATCCACGGCTGTTATTTCGATGTGCTCTAAGTAAATCTCAGATAATGGACATTGTCGTGTCAACTCGATCTACAATGAGGTTAAAAAAGTTTAATTAGATAAACTCATCATAGCCCAACTCATTTTGATTAGTACTACTTATGAAAGGGAAGAAATAGGAATCCACTATTGGGCAATAAAGTATATACTCCGTAAATGCTTATATTGTAGCTATTGTCAATAACTTTTCTTCTTATTCTTGTAGTTCTTTCTTCTTTATAATGAAGATAGTCATGACTCGAACAATTATAAAAGTAGATAATGAGTGATACCTATGAGATGGAGTATAGATTACATGCATCTATCACTCTCTAGCAATCAAACCTAAGTGCAAAGTGCCCGTTGTTCGTGTTGATGATCATGTCAACAACACAAACTGAATCTATGGATCTTAATGTTAGTGAAATACGATGGAGTCAAGTATAATTTTTGTAGTTTTGTATTATCTAACTTTAAGGCATGCTTAATTAAGCTGGATGGAACACAATGAGTAATATTTTTCTCCATAACGAGACTTAAAAAGCAATACAGTTAATACAATAGAATTGGAGAGGGAGATCCGAAGTGAATAGCTTATTGACCAAATCAAATCGTGTTTTAGTATTTTGATTAAATTAGTTAGGAGAAAAAGTTAGAGTATAACTAAACCCTTTTTATTAGTCAAACTTCATTTCATTTGAGTGTAGAATAGGCTCATCCCAATTATTGCAAGTTCCTCAAATATATTAATTAGTACGCCTACTTTTAACAATCCAATGAACTTATTCAAGAAAAAAATAGAATTGTAAAATAGGAAATGAATACACAAAGTTAAGACAAGGAAACATAGTGGAATTAATAGAGATCGTATAATTGAATTTTGTTAAGGTAATCCCCATTTATATAAAATAGTCTAATTAAAAATAGCATAAAATTGTCCATCTAAGTTGGCTTAATTGTTTAAGGTGTGAGGTGATCGAGATTCCTCTTGATCTTAGGCTCAAACCCTCCCATTGTCAATTGGAGGGGAATATTTGCATGGGACAAATGCCACTTGAGTCAGAGATTGTCACTCTAGTAACAATGCATCTAACCTGGTGTGCGTGGTTTGCTGACTATTGCGCATACTCGGGGGTTTACTCAGTGCGGACCAAAGGTAACGGCTGCGGATACCCACGTCATCTAAACAAAATAGCAGAAAATTTTCAATCGCATTAGCTCAGAAACATACTTATCTTCATATATTGTACTTCATTTGTTTCATCAATAAGATAACATTTTGACTTTGATACAATTTAAAATTATAATTTGATCATAAATAACTCAAGATATATTATTAAGAAAAATATAATGATGTAATTATGTATAATATTAAAAAAAATCTTGAAATACTGACTAACTATTATAAATTTATAATTTTTTAAATTGTATATCTTATTGGTCAAAACTTGATACTAAATAATATCAAGTTTAAAATATTAACTTATAAGTAAAATGGACGAAATAAGTCTATATCGTTGACAAAACATCGAATGGTTCTCCTTTCTTTCTATTTCATTTTTGGTTGCAACTTTCCTTGTTTTGTTGTTCCAACACTATTCCCAAATATGTGACTGATACCGGTATGACAGAGTGACACTTTCATTCGTTCATCTCTCATTCGTTCATCTTTCATTCATGTGGCCATCAGAAGTTATTGCATATTGACTGTCAAAATTCAATGTCAATAACAAATTAGAACCTCAATATGGACCTTAGCTTGTGGCTAGCAAAATCTGTGTAAAGCTAATCTTAAGTATGTACCCTCACCTCATATGGATCTTGTGGCTTGCAAAATCTGATTTAAGCTGATCTAAAGCATGTACTATTATCTCCAACAATAACTGACAAAGAGTGGCTTGACCTTGTAAACTTATTTTGGACTAATTTGGCTTTCTTAGTTGGCAACTAGCTTGGTTGAATTATATTTATGTGAAACGGTCTTCTATTAATATATAGCTTATGCATTTTAAAAAAAAATTACTATGTTTGAAGTTCAATACAATTTTTTATATATATAATCGCAAAATTTGAAGTTAAAATTAGACTGCCTAAATGTGATCATCTTTGACTTAAAGTAGCCAGTGTTGATGGAAAGCGATCACTGTACTTTGAGTTTACAAGGAAAAAAAAAAAAACCTCAATTTATACCATTTTTGTAATATAGTTATTTTAATAGCCTACACATGCAAAATCAATTAAGTTTCATACGAAGTATTGTCTTAAATTTTTCCTTGAGTTCATTATCAACCACCTATTCTGCTGACTTGAGCAATCTTTCTTTCTCTCGTCTTCCTCTGTTGAGGGGTAACAATTAAGGCTGGCTATGGAATTCCAGACACAAAGGAAATTGTTTATCTAAGGATTACTGTTTTGCTTATTTGAATGCTGTTGCAAACTCCAATAGCAATTTTCTAATTTAGCCAATATTTATAGTAGTAGTTAAGATAATTAAGAGGGTGTTTATCTAAGGATTACTGTTTTGCTTATTTACAAATTGAGTTACTATCATATGCCACACACACACACATAGCCCTCTAGTGTTTTGTCACTCATCATTGAGATCATGTTAATTAGGAAAAAGCCTGTAATTAGACAAAGTCAACTTACTACTTCATCAGTCAAGCTTGATATTTCATGCAGCTGTGAGCATAGATTGAGACTTGCCTGAGTATACTAATTGACTACTTCTAGTCTAGTTCGTCTTAATAACATACTCGATTGAGAAAGGGATACAATCATACAATTACAAATATTTCAGACTTAGAATAAATATTTCATTAAGTAGTCTAACACAAGCCAGAAATGCACAAATAAGTACTCTCGACCATAGTTATTTTTTCACGGAATTGAGACATTATGTTTTGTAATCTGTAAACAGTCCTGATATATTTACTGCAGAAGTTGAGTATAGATACCAATGAGAAGGCGAAAACTTATATTCTTTCTCCGTCGGAAGTTTATTTCGTCTGTTTATTGTTCATGTCAAACTTCAAATTAATGCAACAACAAAAGGCCAATACATGGATCTCGTGGCCAGCAAATCTGATAGTCTATCTACTATATAAACGGATGCAGTTCTATCGCTAATCATGGGATAGTTTAGGTCGAATTATTATTTTTCTGTTATTAACGGAGATTAATTACGGTAAAAGGGAAAACATACTTATTGATCAAAATTAACTAATCCTACAAATAGACAACTAAAAAATGGTAATCTGACATTCCTTTAAATAATCACACATCTATTTTGAGGAGTAAGGTTAGTGCAATGGTTGGAGTTCAACCTGCTTAGAATTTGTCCGAGTTTCGAATCTCCATATCCCTTGTCCCGCAACATTAGTTGCTATAACATAAAAAAAAAAATCATTGTATTCATCCTCATATGAAGTATACTTATGATTCAACATTATTGACTTGTTAACTTAAGAGTCGGACTATCTTATTTTAATTTTGAACTATGGTAAATATACTTATCTTATCTTAATTTTTGAACTTTTCTTACTTTGTTAGTACATATTAAACTTTGCTTGTTTTGTTATTACACTTTTATAAGAATATGTAAATTTAAGTTAATAAGGCGTATCCTATATTTTCTGCTAGAATGATTCTTATAACTGTGTGCTTTCTTTTTGTTTGGGGTTTGTAGCACTTCGTTTGTTACCAAAGAAAAAAAAAACTGTGACACACAACAAGGCCTCAAGTCACAAGTGGGCACACTCAAAAGATGGGTTATGGGCTACAAAAACTCGGTTTCTTGGAAACACAAACAACCTCATAAGTCATAACCCAACCCATGGGACCTAAACCCACAAGCAAAGAAACAGGTCAAAGACTTCTAAGAGTTCAGACTTCAGGCCGAATTAACAATGATTGATCTCTAAGAAATTGGGGTGTGGCACACTAATATCATTCCCAACCTCAATAACGATTATTATTTACGACTTTATACCATCGTAATTTAACAAAGTTTTATCACTAAGAAGTCGGACTGTGGTACAATAATGTTATTCTCACCTGCCGCACGCCTCCGTTACCTTTTGGGAGGCCTACGCCCCAATTATAGAGATCGGACATCATTTTTGACTTTATACCTTCAAACTCATCAATACTTTATATGTAAGAAATCATAGAATGACACAATAATATAATTCCCACCCTTCATCTTAGAATATATTACCAGCGACTTTATACCATCATAACTTAGCAAAGTGTTAATCTCTAAGAAATCTAAGTATGGCACAATAATGTTATTCATACCCTCTATTCAAAATATAAAGTTCGATTATTATCTATGACTTCACATTCCATCATAACTCATCGTTAATTAATACGTAAATCGGAGCATGACACACTAATGTTTCTCTCACCTTCCATTACTTAATATAAAGTTCGATCATCATATGCAACTTTATACGATCATAAATCATCGACACTTAATATATAACAAATTGGAATATGACACACTAATGTTACTCTCACCTTCCATTATCAAGTATGGAATTCGAATATTATATGCGACTTTATGTGCTCTTTAACAAAAAAACTAAACAAGGTTTGATCTGTCTCACATGCCAAAAACCTTGTGCAGTTGACTGTTGGTGGGGGGCTTGTAAGTGAAGTGAGTGAGACAGTGTGAAATGTGTGTGTGTAATGTACTCCACACTCCAGTTGTGTCTGAAAGAGAAAAGAAATAGCCAAAGTGCATTTAATGTCCCTTTATTAATGAGACAATGGCATTGTATCTGAGTTTGTGCACCCCATTATTAATTCACCCTTTTCTTTGATGAGTGTATAATATATAGTTTGTTTGTTTATATAAATGGAGTTTGAGGTCCCCAATTCTTGTGCACAGCTGAATACAGCTACTATTATTACTGCATAACTTCATTTGGACCCTACCTTTTTACTTACCTTCATTCATGGCTACTGCTACTTACCTTTCTCTCACTATCTTCAATTGTATACCCTTCAATTCAACCCCCTTTACCAAATTGTTCTAAAGTTTAGCCTTTTTGGTGAATTGGGTTGTTGCAAGTTCTTCTTAATTTTGCTCCTTTTAGTGTTTTGTTGTTGTAGTGCAGGAATGAGAGGTGGGGTAATCACCAAGGTTCAGTTTTTCAGCTCAGTTCTTGTGTTATTCTGTAAGTTGTTGATCTTTTCAGCTCAATTTTTGGTAAAGTTGGGTTCTTTGTAGCTTGATCTTTGTTTTTGCAATGTTGGGTTGTCTTGAATTTTCCTAGTTTGAGGTAGTTTAGTTGGGATTGTTAGATTTTAGTGTTGTATTGTGTTTCTGGGGATATGGTCATTTTGCCTGATAAGTTAGTTATGTAGTTTGAACCTTTAATTTTAATTTGGGAGTGTGTTTAAAAGGTTTGATGTTCATGTTGGTGCAATGGACTTTCAACTAATCTGGTTATTGGTGTAGAATATGGTTTGAAACCTCTGAATTTGTTTGTAGTTGGTTGTTCAAGTTCTAGTTTTTGTGTTTGAAAAAAGGTGACATTTAGCTTTGATGGACTGTTTGTGCATTTATCTTACTAGTCCTGTTTATATACTGCATTAATCCATGATTTTTAGGTTGAGAAAAGGTGGCATTTGGTTTGTGTCTAGTCATATTTTTTTTGTGGCTTTGCCCAGGATAGCTGGATTGGATTATATTGTCTTTTCAATTGTATCTGTTTGGCTATTTGGAATGCCTTAGCTAATATCAGGACTCTTCATTTGAGGAGAAATTGAAGTATGTTAGCATTATGTAATCTTTTTATGTAACAAGCTAAGGCTTGCTAGGATGCCCTTGATCTATGAGCTTAAACACATGACATTATATGAAGTCTGGGCTTAATTACTTTTACTGTTTGAATCAAATAGCGGTTGCCGCTGATAGAACTTAGTTAATCTATTAGTTAATCTATGGACAAAGAATATGTTTAGATGTTCAATTGTTAATGCACTAAGCTTAAGAGACTATGTGTCACAAGTATAGGAAATTGAAAACAGTTCTCAGGATATACAGAACTAAAATCTTGAAACAGTAACTTCTGTTTGGTTTGTGGTCGTAGTTGAGTTTCGGGTTGGTTATCCAATTATTCGAGAATGTGAAAGAATCGGATACTAGATGCATATTTCTGAAAGTTATCTTTCATTCCAGCATGAAGTAGATAGCTTAGCGATGCCAACACGATTTATGCATATTTGGTACTCGGTAGCATTTTGCTGCATATATTTCAAAACTGTAGCTGTCCGAATTGTGGACCAGCTTCTGTTACTGGAATGCTAATCATTCCTTGTCAGTACTTTGCTGTCTCTACTTCTTTGGTTGGCTTCCAGATTTCATAATGTTTTTTTATTTTTATTTATTTTTTATTCTTTATGTATGAGTGCGTATAACAATCTCATGTGAAGAAACCTTGTTTGGATACTTATGAATGCACCTTGTCATCGGCTCATAGCTAACCGAATCTTCTGTGCAGATGTCAGTGACTCGTATTACAGCCCATTACATTATGTCAGAGGTTCAATTGCACCCGATGTAGGAGGAGATGGCTTCTTGCCTATGTCGCCACAAGGGGCTCCACAGCCCCTTTTACCTTTTCTGGCACCATCGCCTTTGACTCCATTTCTGAATAGCACTATTCCTAAATTATCAGGTACGACAGACAATACTGAGCTTGCTTGTTTCTCTGGTATTTGAATTCTAAACTTTTGACTGAGTGTGGTGTAAAATTATGTTTCTTTTAGGTGTATGTCCTTTTAACTTCACCGCTGCTGGAAGTATAATGGCCATAACATCGACTGATTGCTTCAGTGCGTTAGCACCATACCTCGCTGACGTAATATGCTGCCCCCAGTTGCAAGCCACATTAGATATTCTCATTGGTCATTCCAGTATAAATACAAGATTGCTTGCTTTGAATGAGACCCTGGCAGAGCAATGCCTATCTGATGTTGACCAAGTATTGGTGAGTCAGGGTGCGAGTGACAGTCTTCAACCAATATGCAAGATCAGTCCATCCAATCTCACTGAAGGTTCTTGTCCTGTCAAAGACGTTAGTGAGTTTGAGACAACAGTAGATACTGCTAAGCTTCTGGCTGCCTGTGAGAAGATTAAAGTTGTAGATGAATGTTGTACACAAACTTGTCAGAATGCTATATCAGAAGCTGCTCAAAATATTACCTCCAGGGATGATGATCTTGCCAATGTCCCTCAGCTCTCAACTATTGCTGAAGATTGTAAAAGCATTGCCTTACGGTGGCTGGCTAGTAAACTTCCACCTTCCCGTGCAAAGGAAGTTCTAAGGGGATTGTCAAATTGTAACATTAACAAAGGTGAGTAGACAACCAGACTTTATCTGTCATGAAGTTACCTTTTTCCCGAGAATTTAGGATGAATCTTCTCATAAAGTTAAGGTATAGAGCTATTTTAGGACACCAGTAATCGATCCAGGTCTGGGATTGAGTGCCTGCGTTTCATAGAAAAAGGCGTAAATGAATATTGACTAGGAGAAGAATGATATGCCATATGCCAGCTTTTCTTTAGATTGCGGTTCTCATGCCTGGGAACATGAACATGTGCAAGGAAGAAGTATGGTGCTCATACATTTGAGTGCCAGGTAGTAATTATATTAAAAACATATGTTTGCAGGTCTTACTTGCTCATTGTTTTTCCTGGACTTGCTTCATGATCAGTAAGTCGTCATCAAGATATGATGCGGATCCGTAATATGATCAGCTAAATTGGAAAATTCATCATTTTGGAAGATTCAGATGCTGTGATTTTATTGAATTTTTATCATAAAAAGCTGAAATTATGTGCATTGTGGGGGACAAAAGAAGTCCATCCAACTGATTACCCCATTGATGGGAATTTGGAAATGCATTCCTATAAAGCAGGCTGATGCTCAGAAAATTCTGTTTGAAATTGAGGTGTTGTTTTCCAGTAAGGAATCAGAGTTAGACAAATGCCCAAAAGTGAATTCTTCAGCTGCATGAATGACTATCTCTCTTGTTTTCATGTCAGTGTGTCCTTTATCCTTCCCTGACACGAGACTTCTGGTGAAGAAGTGTGCAAATGAAATAAGTAGCAGTGCGTCATGCTGTAGTGCCTTGGAAAGCTACATGAGTCACTTGCAAAACCAGACCTTTATTACGAACTTGCAAGCACTCAATTGTGCTGCTGCACTTGGGTTGAAGTTGCAAAAGGAAAATATTACAGCAAATGTATACAACCTTTGTCATGTGAGCCTCAAGAAATTTTCACTCCAAGGTATTACACCCTTGCCATACTTCTTCTCTGTTTCTTGTGGATCGGGATTTATAAAAGAGCTAATAATCATCTCTTCTTCCTTGATTTTCTTTCAAATTTTGGCTGTGTTGCGCCATATCAATTTGATTACCAGCTGGTATTCAAGGTAATTACTTTTCCCTCCAAAATCCTTAATAATTTATTTTTGTATATTGTATACAGGTGTTTTGACCTGTGACTCTGTGATTTACAATGGTATTTTATATAGTTACGCTTTTGACATCTATCCTTCGACTAAAACATGGTACCACTTGCCATTTTCTCATATTTTCAATTCAGAGTCTGGATGTCTTCTACAAAGCTTGCCTTCAGATGTAATATTTGACCAGAGGACAGGGCTAACCTTTCTCTGCGACCTGAATGACAACATTCCTGCTCTTTGGCCCTCTGAGATTCAGTTGCCTGCTTCATCTTGCAATAAAAGTATGCCTCACTCTTGTTGCTTTTTCATCCTGATATGCTGATTGCCCAATGAACTTTCTAGATTTTAAACGGATTCCCTTGTCCATCTAAGTGACCATCAATCAGTCTCTAACATCCATCAAACGGTTTGTATTGCAGCAGTGAGAATGCCTGCACTTCCTGCAGCAGCTTCAGGGCAAAGTGGTAAGCATGCCATTTTGTTTAATACTCTGTTTCATACATCCAAGTCCAGTCCTTCAATCAACGATGTTTAGGGATTTTTAGTCGTATTTGTTTGCATTGCCCTACCTGATTCGATGGAGTTATCAATGACAGTTCATTTATTGACTTAATGGCATTCAGTGTTTGGCTTTGGCAAAAAGCCAAAGCCAAACACATTAAGCATGTCTTCTTATGTGGATCAGAGCACTAGACCTCGCCAAACAAGGGTAAATTCTGGCTGAAACAAAAAGTCTCTGATATAGACACCTTTACCTTAGACATGTAAATATTAATCTGCAATATTTAGTCTCTCTATCCCACTTCATCTTATGTTCAAAAATTTTGCTGTTGAAATGGCTGAGAAAGGTGTAAGCTTGAGTTGTCTCTTGTTTGTTACTGATGGTTTATATGTCAAACATTAGACAAGGTTAGTTAAGTTCACTTGACACAATGCTGATTTATAGGTCTTTCTTTTGTTCATGTCTTTAGGGTTTGTGCAAACACCATAAGTAGTTACGTATTTTGAAAGCTCATCTATTTGTCTCTTTGTTTTTTATGTGTTGACAGGTCTCTACATCAAATACAACTTGTATTATTTGCTCATTGTGCTTTCAACGGCTTTGGTTCTTTATTAAGTTGATCTCAACACAAAAAAGGAAGTATCTGCATTCATAACAATCTGTACATGGAAGAATATGTAGACATAAGAATTCGGATCTTAGTCGATCAAGGACTAGTATCTTGATCCGTGAGAGTTGGTCTTGAGATTAATTTGATTTTTATCTTTTATAGTAATCGTAGAGGAATTTAAATGTCGTCTGATAAGATTTTGTATAGATAGTTGGGAAATACATGAAAACATTCTTGTTGTAAACAATCATACAATTGTATTATATTAGTATAGTGTCATCAAAAGGATGTGATGTTTTAGTGAATTTAGAGCCCTGACATGTTGGCTCATAGTAAGTGATCTTTTGTTACTAATAGTGACGAGCTACACCAATTTGACCATTGAACACACTAACAAATCAAGACAACTTGAATGATAAAAGATTAGATAGTTAAAAACACAATTGAATCTAAACGTTAGTTCGAAGCAAGAACTCTAATCACATGCCCTTAAATAAAACTATTTACATGTAGAACCACATCGAGGTTAATGCTAATTAAGTCTTTGACAAATCTAGAAGAAAACTAGCCATGGAATGCAGCGACTTAGTGGCTAGTGCTACAAAAATTGACCTTGAACAGTGTTGTTGATGTCCTTTTGTTCAATATATTGTGGAGTATGAGTTTGTAGTTGATGACTATTAACTTCTTGTCCATAAGGTTGTCCACTATGAGTTTGTGACGGGATGCTAAGAACTCGTTGTTCATAATGTTGTGGAGTGTAAGTTACTAGTTGCATAGAATGGTTCTCCAAAGCCGATGCCTCACCAGCAGATAGGAGATTTTTTTGAACAAGATCTCGTATATAATTATCATCAACATTGGTGATATCATGAATGCTGGATCTTTTCCGTTTCGTCCTCATTGATTCGCGCCGAGAAAAGAACTTTTGGGCATGGCTGGCCACTTGTGTTGGTGACCTTGTTGTCACCAAATTCCTTGAAATGCTCCTCCAATCCCCCTTACCATATGTCTTCAACCCATATAAAAACAACCTATGCATATCAGCCAACATGTCAGTACTGTGTAGATATACAGTGAAGCTCATCCAAGGAAATCACAACACCATAGCTGCGTACTGTTAAAGATGAGAATGCATTAACCGGATGAAACTCAATATATTGTTAGTTTTGCCTCGCACTCTTCTACCCCATAAGGGAGGAAATCTGGTGAGAGAGGTGGAGGGGGGTTGATGCAATGTTGCAGTTTCGTTGTAACCTTTGGAGGGAAAACCATAGAAATAAGGAAAATAAGATATCGCCACCCGGTGGTACTGAATTTGGGCGCAACCCCTCTCACAATGTATTATTATAATCCCTCCTATTGATGGGGGCCACCAAACATTATAATAATACATGTGAGATGGTGGCACCCAAATTCGATACCATCCGGTGGCGCCTTATAATTGTCCAACAAACAAAAGGAGGGAAGTGGGCCGGGGAAATCAGTTAAGGAGTAGGTGTGCAAGGCACATGGTGAAATATGGACGGAACTAGTGGTAGTAGTAGTTTAAAAAAAAAATGCTTAAAAGGTAAGGTTTTAGAAAAACATTATATAAGATAGTAGTTTACAAAAACGAGTAAACTAGTGTACAAGAGTTACCAACTGTTTAGTACTATTCGAACTTAACGATTTAGCAAAGGGGAACCCAAGACAAACAAAGCATGAATTTATGGACCTGAAAGCATAAACAAGGTTCATAAACAAGAAACAAAAACATAAAAAAAAAAAATCAATATGAAGTCATACTTATGTTCATCTTCGGTCCAATGAGTCCCTTTAGCCTTCACAGCCGGCTCCCCTTCTCCTCCTTCCCTAATCTCAATTGTTGGTGACGCACTTGACGATCCTAGTCGATTATCCAATTGGTTCCATAGATGTTCATACGAGACAGACTCGTCATTGTAGCATGGTAGCGGAAGTAGGGTATTATTCTTGTATACATCAACATTGTGTGACACATGATCTTGGACTTCCACGGGCATTGTCGCACCATAGTCATTGTCATTCCACCAACACTGAGACGACTGGTTCGAGTCGTTGTGCATAGGAGTTAACACAATACTCCTATCATCCCTTACACTCCCTGTTGGATTTGAGTATGAGCTCGAAGGTGGCTCGTAGTACTGTGATTGTTGTGAATATGGTACAAAATTAATACCATCAAGTGAATAGGAATTAGGAGGCGGTAGATACAATGATTGTTGTGTATATGCAGAATTGATACTACTACCAAATGATACAGAATTATCATTAGAAGTAGAATAATTCTTCGCATGTGGTGCAATGCTACTACTACTACCAACAACAGAAGATGATGATTGTGGATATGAATTTGGTGGGATAATCATGTTGACTGTTGATATCTGATAGTTTTGGATTTATGACCTTTATCTAAGGTGGAGAAAAAAAAGGGCGCCTCTTTATTCTCGTCCTTAACAACAAAAACTAAATTACTTGGCATCCGTTGTTAAGTAGTTATAGAGACGTTAGAAATCCTTATCTTAATAAAACTCTAGACCCCTTAATATACCTAGCGTTCTTTTAACATACGGCATATACCTGTGTCAACCTTTGGCTTATAAATTGAATACACTATAGCGTCTAGATTCCACTTAACATACGGCGTACCTGTGTCAACCTTTGGCTTATAAATTGAAGAGGCATTAAAAAAATCAAAAAAATACACTGGAAGTATACATGTTTACGTTGAACTACAATTAGTTACACACTACTTACCCTTGGTGAGTCGGGTCATCTCATGTCGGGTCGTTCACATCATGTCAACTTTCGGCTAGATTGGGTTGCAATGGGTTCCGGTCCCTTTCAAATTGGTCGGGTCAATTTAAAATCAAATCATATATTGTGTTAATTCGGGTCGAGTTAATTTCTAATATAATATCAAAATTAATAAATATTGAATATCAACTATCATGAAGTTCTAAAAATTTACTACTATATAGCAAAAAGTTAAATGCTTTTCGAAGAGAATTAACAATGGTTCAGTCAACTCTGTGTTTGAGATCCTGTATCGAGTCCGGTCAGGTCGGGTTAAGTTTCGATTGAACTGTCTCGAATCAACTCGAGTCGATTTCGGGTTCTAAACCTTCGGATTTCTATCAAACATCAAATTGGATCGGATCAGGTCGAGTCACTTTAGGCTATCAGACGGTGACTTTCTGATATTGTATCTAGTGGGATTCTAAACGGTTCGAATCGGGTCAACTTTGCGAGTTTCAGTACACACCTTTTTTTTGTTATAGTCAGTTCTAGTTACACTTTACATCTGGACTTGTTGCTCAACAAAAGTACTTCACAACTCAGGAAGTCAGAACACAGTTTAGTTAGTTGTGCAATTTGCACTTTAACACAACACAACTCAAATATAATTACTGGGGTGAGTAAATAAAAGTAAAAGAGATGGGAAATATATTTGTGAAGAAGCCAAAGATCACTGAAGTTGATCGAGCAATTCTCTCTCTTAAGACCCAAAGGCGCAAACTTGGCCAATACCAACAACAGGTACTTACTTTCCTCAATCCTCAATTTTGATTTTTTTTTTTTTTTTTTTTTGTATTTTTGTGATTGTTGTTAAATTTTGTGGGTCAATGTTAAAATGTGGGAATTTTGGTGTTGGTTTACTTGTTATGCTCATAAGTGATCAAAATTAACTTTTTTGTTGAGAACACTTTGGTTAATCCTCAAGTTTGATAATATATATTTTTTTGTATTTTTGTATTTTTGTGATTTGGGTATTGGATATAATGATGATATTCTATCTGGGTCAATGTTGAAATGTGGGATTTTTTAGTGTTGGTTCATTTGTTGTGCTTTTTAGTGATCAAGATTGAATCTTTTGTTAAAAATGTGAAATTTCAACTTTTTAATGCTTTGCTTAGACCTCAAGTTTGATAAATGTTGCTCTTTTGGATTTGTAATTTTGTGATTTGGGTATTGGTTATAATGCTCATACTCTGTGGATTATGTTATTTATATCAGCTAATTGGTAAGATATAATCTCCTTTATTGGACTCGAAACAAGTACGGGGAGTTTGTTACCATGTGAATGGAATATCCTTTTGTAGTCAGCTATATCGTCCGTAATTATGTTGATGGAATGCCCATTATTATGGTCTGGCAAGCGTAAACTGAGTGACCTATTATAGGGAGGTATTTGTTCTTAGAAGCCGGATACCATCCGAAGAGAGAAACAAGTGAGCTGGTTGTTTCCTGCAAACTTGTCCTATAATCGAGACAGAAAGGGAGTTGATTGTTCATTATCATCAACTCTAATCTGATAACCATCATATATGATCTGAATTACCGAAGATTGCCTGTATTCATGACATTAGGAAATTCCTAAGTGGTTTACATAAAACCATAGGATCTCTTCTTCAAGCCGCCAAAAATCAATTGGTAAAGCTTTACCATCTGATGGCGAGCCCAAACTATGTGATGCAGTTGAAATGGCGGGAATATTCAGTGTTGGTCTACTTGTTGCATTTTTTAGTGATCAAAATTGAATCTTTTGTTGAGAATGTGAGTTATGACTTGTTAGGGGGTTGATTGTGTACATTTGGCCTCAGAGAAGCACATGAAGTCTTGTTATTATTATTGTAGTGAGGCGTGATTGTAGGGTTCTTGTTGTGCTTAATGATTTATTGTGCCTTGTAGTAATCAAAGGTGAATCCTTTTGTTGCAAATGTGCTGTTTTCGATTTGTTAGGGGTAAGACTGCTTACATTTGGCCTCGAATATAGGATGCCCATGTGTTTTGTTATAGTTGTTTTGAAAATTGAATTTGTCTGCCTCTCCTGGCTGTTGACTGATTGAGCTTTTTAGTCTTGAAAATGTGTTAATTTCGACTAGCTGGGAGCTCATAGAGTGGTGGTCATGGTCTTTTATGGGAAAGTGATTTAGTAAATTAGTGATGAATTGGGTTGGTAAATGGGAGTGCTTATGGTTAATGACTGAATGCTGATTATGTAGTTAGTGATTTAGTAAGTTCTTTTGTTTTGTATGCAAAAACACTCGAGAAGATTATGTTATTTCTTGTCTGGTAGCCTTGTTTATGTATTGACAATTGACATGAATTATTTTAAGGGAAGAGTTGACTGTATGGTAATTCTATGTGAAATTCACAAAGGCTGGATTCTTGGCGGGTATGAACGGCTTCGCTGGTTGGATTTTTAAAATTTGGATCTTAGGTAAATCTCCCAGCAGAATGATCAAATTTCTGTATTGCATGGTTGAGTAGTTGACTGGTGAGCCAACGGAGTTTTGTGATCATGGATTAAGTTCATGGACAGAATATGTGGATTCTGGTTCACTTATATCAGAAATTTATCTACTCTTTGGTGAAGACTGGCTTCAGGCCTGCCATTGATATATTCCCAGTCTTCCCTTCAGTTTTTTTTAATCTATGTATCTTCTAGTGCAATTGAGGATATTGGTGGGATGATTTAGGAAAGAGTGGGTTTGTATTTCAGTAATGAATAACCTTGTTGGCTCCTGTTTGATTGAGACGAGGGAAGTTGATTGAGATAGTTAGCTAAATGAAGTGCTTCAATTTGGTAACTAGTTCATTTGGGGTCTTTTTCAGTGAATGAGGTGGACTTTGATCATAGTGTAATGTTAATGCATGAAATAAGCTGTTGTGGGACCGCTACAAGTTGTGATGTATATCCTGAATTTTGAGACTGTTATTCTAACGACAATAAGTTTGAGAAGCTAGTGTTGTTCCAATAAGGATTAGTTAGATGGCTTAACTTCAAATATGAAGCAAGAAAAAGAAATATATCTGTATTATCCCCTTTTCCACCTCGCCCAGCCAATGTTGGTATTCTGATGACAATTGTTGCCTTCTAGAATAACATGTGATAGTTTCCTGCTACCTCCTCTTTCACCTAAGAGATTTTTCTTAATATTGAAACTTTATGCTTCCGAGTATGTAATTATCTTTTGTGGAGTATTCCATTCGTAGTTTAACCATAAAGTTCCTATTGATGGTAACAGTTAAGTCAATGCCAGATTAGAAATCATAGTACCATGTTTGAGTTCAGAGTCTATCCCAGATATTTACTTCTAGTTACACACATTTTCTCAAAGTTTTCTGATTTTCATTTCCAGCATTCCTTGTGTGTTAAAGCCATCTTTTGCAATTTTCTTTTATCAGACACATGTCCAGCTTACTGTCTTAACGTACTGATAAATAGATTCTTTATAGCTTGAAGCTGTTATTGAAGCTGAAAAGCAAGCAGCAAGGGACTTGATCCGTGAAAAGAAAAAAGACAGAGCCTTGCTTACACTGAAGAAGAAGAAGGTGCAGGAGGAATTGCTTCAAAAAGTTGATGCTTGGTTGATTAATGTTGAGCAACAAGTAAGTGTAATTATGGTGCTCTGTTCCTTTAATTTTGTTGTCTTTCTGATCTTTTAATCTGAAAACTTTTTTAATTTCAATGTCAATTTCGTCTGATCCTGATACCCTCATGGTTTTGATTGCTATTGATCATGGTCCGATTTAGATGGCTTAACATATTCATTTGGTTTAGTTGGCAGACATTGAATTGGCAAGCAAGCAGAAGGCTGTTTTCGAGAGCTTGCAGGCAGGGAGCAATGCAATGAAAGAAATACAAAATGAAGTACGTCTGGAGGATGTCCAGAAATTGATGGATGACACCGCTGAAGCTAAAGCCTATCAAGATGTAAGCTTTTCTCTATCCATATTCTTTAGTGCCCTGTAATTATGTAGACATGCTGAAATGGCTAATCATGTTTCCTTCTTGGTTTTAAACCGCGGATGAATTGGAGGTTGTGAAGAATAGAAGTTAAATAATTGAAACGGCAGATAGAAGATAAGAAATCATACATACAAATAAAAATTAGTTGAGATGCATAATCGTGAATCATATCTCAACTGTCATGTTAGTACTCAGTTGAAACTAATAAGAAAAGGTTGTTTTGTAATTCTGGAAACTAAACTAAAGCATCACCAGATTTTGTGCCTTACCATTTCGCTTAAGTTAGCGTTATGGTAGCATGATTATGAACATCTTGCTCAACAGACAGGGGTAGTCTTAACACAAAATCTGTGCCTCAGCTGCACACTTATCACAAACAAGAGTAGTCTGAGCACTGCTAACATTCACTAGTGGAGGGATAACCACGTAAACCTGTGACTGAGTATGCCAGTAGACACAACAACCTTAGGCAGCTAGACATTCTGAGTTTTAGGCTTAGATAGCTTACAACTCTCTTCCAGATGACCCAATTTCTTTTGACCTAAGATTGGAACCCATTCATAATACACTTCTTGATTTGTTATCTCACCAAAGGGGGTTTCCGATTTAACTTCAGTCTGCAATTTCTCTGCCACATCGACCTCATTTAAAACACTTGAAAAAGTGATCTTCTTCTTTCTCTGTGTGCAGTTGTGCACTTATCAGTTAACAAAGGAACTACAGTTTTACTAGCAAGCTTACTCAAAGGCCTAGCAGACTTTAACTCAGACTCAATATCCTCCTTTTTATTATGCACCACATCATCATTGCAAGGAATTGAGTCAAGCTTCAGTCCTTTCTCATATTACAAAAAATATAGTGCTAAAAGCACTATTCAAATCCCTCGAAAAGCTATCATTCATACATATTTCCAGAAGAATTAGTGATAGGAGTAGCAACTTTTCCGACATGCAAATTAGAATTATGGGCAATAACAGGCTTCACAGCAGAGAGATCAGAGAAACCAAGTTTTTTAGATCTAAATTTATTTTAAAAGAAAGTTCAAAGTTATCAACATTTGGAACCCTAGAGTGAAGGTTATAGGGAAGAAAATCACCTATAGTTGGCAATTTTGGTCCACCGTTTGGAGGGTCAACACTCAACAGTTACCATCTCGATTCCAGTTTATTCCGGGGAAGCTCCACTATATTTGGCAAAAGAAGGCTCAAGAATGATCATCATATCCTGTAGAGTTCAGTTATGCGGTTTGTTTGGGAGACGACCTATACCTCTCTTAGCTAGGGCGGATTCCGAAGAAACGTGAAAAGTAGTTACGCGTTTCTTGAGAGAATAAGAGACGCTCTAAACCGTTGTTAGATCAGAAGTTAATTATGATTGTTGCAGCCTTGTTAAATGTTTTCTCAATAGAAGTTGGTGCCTTTGCATTCTCTCTTGTTTTTGCAGGACAGCTTGTCCGCCCATGTTATTCTTTTCACTTATTTTATGTAGTCGTTTTTTCTGCCCCTGTCCCCAAAGATAATACATGCACTTCTGGTAACTTTGATAAACTTTTAGTCCAAAACAAACTCCAAAATCAGTCCTCGGGAGTGAAGCTGCAGGGGTGCAGGCTAGATAGAAGGTGGCTGCACATTGGCTACTGAAGTGCTCTTTTCCACAAATATTCGAATTTTTATGTGATTGGGTATCTGCTTGTTGTTGATTTGGTGATGACGTCTGAGTGTTGCTTCTTGTGACTTCTTATTGTTCATTTGTCATTTTCTCGCCTCATCTCATGATCTCAGTTTGTTAGCTATTTCTAATGGTGCTTTTACTTGTCTATTATCAAATTTAAGTTATCTAACGTCTTAATCTTATGTCTGGTATTTCTTCTTAGGAAATAAATGCTATTCTTGGGGAGCAACTATCTGCTGAGGATGAAGAGGAAGTTTTAGCCGAATTTGAGAACCTAGAAGCACAGGTATGAATATCTTCTTTTTTCCAACATCAGTGGACCAGTAAACATAAGTTCTTTCTCGCTCTTTCTCTTTCTCAAGCTGCTTACTACAGTTTGTGTTGCGATCGTTGCGCAACTTTTAGATCACGTCACATCTATGATGTAAGGTTTAGAATGGAAGATAGAATTTTGTCATTTGGCATATTATCTCTTCAAATGTTCCCACATGATTTTTTTTTTTTTTTTGCATGAGGTCATATAGGAATGTGGTAGATAGAATTATAGAAATTCATTCTCAGTCCAGACATCTAGAGGGCATAATAACAAGACGAGTTTGTAACTATTGTGTGACACCGATTCTCTCCATATCCTCATCATATGTGTATCCTACACTGTGTTGGACATGGACCTGCTAACTAATGGAGGTGTCCATGCTTTACTATGCTTTGCCTTGAATACCGACGTAGAATAAGATGTTTTCACTGTGGGAAGTTTTAATAGTTGAACTATCTAGCCTTTTTATTTGACATCGAGCCAATGTGGGGCATTTCAGTAGTAACCCTTAACCCAAGATCTATGTGCCATGTACTAACAGCTTTTAGGCACTTGCTACCCTGTTTGGTGTCATCGTTGTTATCTATTCTGTTTTTGCATTTCCGTATGAATGTCATCTGTGTAAATGTGTTTTTTTTATGATTATTCCTTATCTGATATTTTCATTTATTTTTTGTGTAGCTCACTGCCCAAGATCTACCAGAGGTCCCAGGTCCATTGCCAGTTCCTGAAGAGGAAGAAGACTTGGAGCTACCCGATGTTCCTACCAAGGCCCCAGTTGCTTCAAATATTGCTACAGACAGCGAGGAAGAGGACTCAAGTAGAGTTCCTGAGAAGAGAAAAGGTATTCATTCCACCCTTTACCCCTTCGCATTCTGCGGTGCTGGAGTCCAGGACTTTCGGTTATCGACATACATTACGTCTTACTCTCATGAATCAGTTACGATGTGGTGCTCTCATGAATTAGTTTGAACCTCTTGTTATCTCAAGCACTTCACTGATATAACTAACTGTTGTGACAGTTATGGAAGAACCATTGCCAGCATAGATACACTTTCGGATTGTTTACAGGGGCGGACAAGTTGATGACACAACCTTTTCACGAGTTGAGCATCAAAATCATTAAGGAGCATCCCTCCACATTTGCTTTGCCTTCTCTATTTATTTTCTCATAGTGTCGTGTATATTGTTGCAGTTGTGTACATTATGCTTCTTTTCAGTTGTTTTGAATTCAAGTTGTACAGATGTACTTGTATCAATTTAAGTTATACTTCGTCTGTGAGAACAAAAATGTCTTCTGATTACCACAGACGTTCATTTTGTGTTTATATAACCTGCCCTTGAATACCACTAGCGTTGATTTTATGTTAATCATCTGCGTTTGTGCGATACAGCATGATCAAAACAAACAAGGGGTAGTAAGCGGTATCATCTTGAAACTTGAATAGCACATACGTTTTTTGGTGAGCTGTTGAGCTCAAGTCACTAGAGAGGATGCTTCCAGTTTTTTTTTTTTTTTTTT
>CAAKMY010101161.1:0-12434 GCA_901111285.1 Corrigiola litoralis | reverse complement strand
TTTTAACGGTCAGGTACCCTTAGTGGAATTACTTATATTTGTCGGGCACCTTAAATGGAAATACCCAAATGACGGGTACCCAAAGTGGAATTTCGCTATATGTGAGGTACCCAAAATGAAAATTTTCCTTTGAAGTAACACCAAGAAAAAAAAAAGAGCTTTAAATACCAATAATTTATTGTTTAGTTTTTATGGTTTCCAATTTTCCATGATGTTAACTACTATCACTAATTTTTTTTAATTATTATTTTGGCACTCGTATTAGGTAGACATCAAATATCATAATTTATAATAATAATTATAATCGACAAAATAATCAAATAAGCAAAAATATCTTATTTCGTGACAATTCTAACAAATTTTGTCAATCTCCTAGACGACACTTATACCCTTACTTATTTATTTATTTATTATTATTTATATAAATTACAAAATTTTGTGATTTATTTTACAATAACTATAATCATCTAATTTAATATATACAATCAAAATTTAATATTTGACTGTTAAAGTCAAATGTAGAACTTTATTGCAGAGGAGAGAGAGTGCTAAATTTGAGTTCGAATTAACATTTTGATAGAATTTTGATATTATAGGCTTCTTATTGTAGGTTATTTTTCTTGAATGTTTGATAGTTATTTGATCATTCTGTTAATTTTGATCTTCAATACTCAATAATGCAACATTAGACTTTTACCTATTTTGAGTCTTAAAATCATATTAGAAAAAAAAGATACAATTGATAGTTATTTTAGTGTAACACCATGGAATATTGTAAGCCATGGAATTAAATAAGAAAATTTGGTAGAAGCTGCTTAAAAAAAAAAAAGAGAAGAATTGATGTATTACTATTAATTGTTTTTCATGGGAAAAAAAACTTAACTATACATAGACACCATATTATGAAATAAGTTAAAACTGAGTCAAAAGTGAGAATATATTTTATTGATGGCCTTACGTTGAAATATCATTCCTAAATGTGCAAATGGCATACTGTGTTGGTTTTCTTACAACAAAATCAAGTACTTACTTTTTAATCCCTTACTCCGGTTTGATACCAACAGAAGTAGTTATAATTTGAAATGAAAAAAGGATTAACAAAATGCAAACGATCCAAAGTCAACCTTACCATGCATAAGTTCAGAAGTGCGTAACAAACTCTAATACTTGAGCATCTTATCCATAAGTTTACATGAGTCTGCAAGGAAGATACTCCAATCCAGCTAACCAATTGTGCTCTGTAGAATCACCCTTTTTCTAATTTTATCTCGCCCTTTGGAACAGTGCATCCGTTTGGTTTATTACCCTTTGGTAGTTAGCAGTTAGCATCCGAACTTATGGCCTAGCTAGTCTACCAAAAACAAAAAAAAAAAAAACTTATGGCCTAGCTAAGTAGCTAGAAGCTAGACCTAAAGAGTACGCAAGACCTGTGCATTATAATGGCTGCACTGTTGTTGTCTCCAAACCATAACAAGAAAAATGTGACCAGGCTATTCTGACTTGCCTGCAGGGTCCAACTATGCCAACTTTGTCAACCAATCCCACCATCTATTGCTTGGGCTACAACTTTACCCTTGCCTCCTTTAAGCTCTCGAACTATTTCGAGCTTGGAGCTTGGCGTGGTTAGGAGGCTGTTAATATATGCTCCTGAGAAGGGCCTCCTTTAGGCTCTCGAACTATTTCGAGCTTGGAGCTTGACTTGGTTAGGAGGCTGTTAATATATGCTCCTGAGAAGGGATAATAGGAGATGATGCTATTAACCATCGGTGGTTCCGACAAGTCCTCTCCCGAAACTACAAGGGATCAGTTATCACTCACGAAATGGCATATGTAGTGCACACTGATGGAGACCGGTGTGCGGTTAGGAGGCCAGGGAGTCTATGAAGGAAGGACGGCAGCACAGTTCAGAGAAAGTATCTTCAGAACGATACAACTAGGGCCTAGCGTAGCTACTAATCGGACTATCTGAGACATGCTACAATGACATGGTAGCTTTAGGAGAACTTAATACTTCGTTGGGTGATTAACTGACAATAGAGGCGGATTCTAGTTTGATACTCTAATGTCTGCTGCATCTATGGTGAAGACCTACTTTGGACAAAAAAAGAAAATCATTGGGTGGGCTGAGAGCTACAAAGTTCATTTGTTACAGGCTAAGCTACTAAGCTACGCCTATGTGATCTGAATGAAGCCGTTCAAGACAGTTGCACTCGTAACTTTATTTGGTAACCAGGCACCTACATGAATGTGGTGGGTATGAAGTAGCTGTTCCTTCTAAATCTTTTTATTTCATGGACCATACATTTTCCAGATTCTCTTTTGGGTCCGATTTGTTTCTCCAAGATCGGTGATCAAATACTTCCTCAAGCGTTCATAGAAATATTGTATCTACTTCCTACACTGAACGACTTCTGAGGCAAATGATCAAACTATGCCCCTAATTTAGTTCATTAGTCCAGTAGATCCAGTTTTTCACTCTACTACATTGTCAGAAGCTCAGAGTTAGATTATACTTTTGGTACGCTAAAGACAGCCTTGCAGTCTGCTATTTTATAGCTTCTAACTTTTTTAATTAAATTGGATTATAGCGAGCCATATAGGATGATGGGAGACGGATTTCAAACCCTAGTCTTGGGTTAGAATCTTCCCCAGGCATACCACCTAGGTGACACCTTCATCTTTTATGGCTTTTAACAATCAGAGGTCACGCAGTTCATATAATTTGCGATGATGGGGTGCGGGGAAATGTAACTCCTTTACATATACAAATATGAGGTAACCACCCTACAAAACACCGAAGTTTATTCTTTCTTTGCTCGCTCACCCTAAAATTCTATACGTCAACATAATCCTCACACATCTCTAAGCTGCTATTTCAAAGAAAAAAAGCCCCCAAAAGGGAGAGGGTTAATACACAATATGTAGCATTGTAGCTACATCTTTCCCACATGATCTGTTGACCATATTCACACAGCTGTCACTAACCGCTACTTATCTTAACTTCAAGCTCCAGCAGACTGTTGTCCAAGAGACTCGGAATCTAAGCCACAATTCCAGAGATCTTTAAGTTCACCTTTGAACAAACCTAGGATAACTACCAAGCCTGACAGCAAACATATGAAAATGAATATTTTAGTTGCAGGGATGCATATAAGGGAATGCAGTACATAATTAGCTACCAACTCACCTAATGTACATGGAACAAGATAGAGGAGTGCAGGTTGACCCTCCTCCATAATGTATAAAGCCACGTAAGTGAAGAAGAGCCCTGCAAACAAGTGCAGAAAAAGAAACACACAATGAGACCTCAAAATTTCAATCCATATCGATGTCATAAATCCCACCCAGTAACTGCAGCCGTACACTATCTGTTAGACCATTAGACTGAACGACTAATTGGCTATCTGCTCAGTTAAGTAATTTGTCACCATTCGAACAATTTCGCTTGTCAACAGCTGATACTTTTCCGCTTTGGGCCAATGGTTAGGTTACTGGCCACATTTGGTAGATTACTAGCCACTTATAAAAAGATGAGACAAAAATTCTGTTAATTCCATAAATCCCACCCAGTAACTGCAGCCGTACACTATCTGTTAGACCATTAGACTGAACGACTAATTGGCTATCTGCTTTCAGTTAAGTAATTTGTCACCATTCGAACAATTTCGCTTGTCAACAGCTGATACTTTTCCGCTTTGGGCCAATGGTTAGGTTATTGGCCACATTGGGTAGATTACTAGCCACTTATAAAAAGATGAGACAAAAATTCTGTTAATTCCCCCCCCCCCCCAAAGTGGAGTTATGATCACCAATTCACCAGATGATCGATAGCATCTTTCACACACCCCACCACACATTTCTCTTATTTTATTGTAGTTGGTTTGGTGTGTAACAATATCTGTAAAATAGGTGGGTCCCCAAAGCTTCTATATTTCTGGAGAGAAAAGTCTTGAAGTAACATTTGAACCGGGGGCATGGAATCCCACTCAATAATCGATCACCAGCTCTTCCCCTTCAGGATCTTTTACTTTGTATATAGGGTATATAGGTTCCCTGGTCTTTTAATTAACTTTGATTTCTTGTTCCTCATATTTTATTTTCCGTTGTCTAAAATTGATTTTATCATTAGGGATACCCACACAAACTGCCTAAGGAGAACACGAATCACATTAAAAGTTGTCACTTTCGTATAAGGGGGATGATTTGTGATGGCTTTCTAATCATATAGTTTACTTTTGAGCATCAACTATTTCCAAACTGAATTTTTTTGGACTAAAAAGAAATTTCTCCCAGAGTGATCCGTACGTTTTCCTATCAGAATTGAATTTCTTGTTAAGTAACTTGTTTCCTCCTCCATTTCTTATGAATGGTTAAAAGCTGAGAATGCTTTATTTGGCTGTATCACACACAAGTTCATAATGATTGCAACAGAATGTCTTTCCTACAGTGAAAATTGTCTTATTTTCTGAATCGACCATCATAGTTGGTACATGCTATGTGCTAAACTATGACAAGTTGATTAAAGTAACCCATAGTTGGTACCGAGTATCATACTAAAAATTATGCCCGGGTCATCTATGGGGATGAAGGAAAAAATGAAGAAAAGAATGGCTTAAATATCAGATTTACGCTAGTAAGACTGACTGACATGTTCGAAATATAGGCAACAGGTATATAAAACAACAAAATACAGAGAACCATGTTTGAAATATAGGCAACAGGTACATAAAACAACAAAATTCGGAGAACCCTTAAACAAAATGGTCAAATTGTAGCTTACCAATGCCATATCCGATAGCCAACCATAAAAAATATCCATTGATAAACCCCTTTTTATTTGCCCTGTCAAATCTGCAATGACAAAGAAATACAGCTGACATTAATTCATTAAGAAAAATAAGATGAAAGACAAGAGCTCAGTTCAACCTTCAGATAAATGCTCCTACTCCCCAAACAATACATAGAGTGAAGTAACTATGTCTACTTCCTCAGCCTCCCTTTGTACCTCCCTCTCTCAAACTCTCATCAGCATTGAATGACCAGTGTCGTTGGGACTTGTCATTTCCAGATATTTTCGAGACAAAAGTGTCTTCAGCAATAGTATTGGCCATTGCTATGCTACAAGGCTAGAGACTCATAATTTGGCTTACAGGTTCTAGCTTCAGGTCAAGCCCATGTATAAACCAATGTTCAATAGAAACAGTCATTTTAGAACAATAAATCGATTGAATTTGAACTATAAATTTATTATTTATAGATGTTGTGTGTCATCGAGAATACAACACAGGCTCATTATACCTAGAATGTGACTTTCATTATTTCTCAAGCTATTAGTTTATTATTTTCCAGAATATTTTGATAGGTTGTTCCCCCATAGTCCTTGGCCCTTTAACATCCTTCCGATCATGATTGAAGATACTCAAGTGCTGCCACAATTCTTGCTCTGAGGTCTCCAGCAGCAGCTTTTTTTGTTCTTCTTGTGTTCTTCTATGCTGGACAGTTACATGATAAAATCAAACGTGGCTTGCGATTCAAATTACGAACATTTTTCCCCAAATTTGTCACATGCATCAGAAAGTTCGCTCACCAAAATCTCCAACTGAAATGCCTGGAATATAACAGTCACAGGAAGACGGCGGGGGGGGGGGGGGGGGGGGAGAAGCGGAGGCTGCAGGATTAAAGTCGTTTCTGAACTTACCATAGTAAGGAGGGAGAATGGAGAGCGACAAGATGGACTTATAGGAACATTTTGGTTGAGCTTGATGAGTAGATTAGATAAGTCGTGTAAGATAGAGGCCACCTAATGGCTAACTCATATAAATTTCTTGTTCACTTGTCAGGAAAACGACAAGGATCCATAATTCACCAAGTTTTCAATTAGGGGCCACCTCCCTGATATTGGTGAAATCTCTGGCCACCAAAGTGTTATCATCCCAAACATTAAGCAACTAGCATGATATATGGTGCCTAATGTAAGATATACAATAATTTAAGATGAGGACATTTATCCAACAATCATGATTATTACCATAACTATATGAACAATGCAACTACTACCTGTAGCAAAATGATACAAGCAAACCAGGGAAGAGGATATCTCCAAATCCGATCATATCATATCCAGCAAATGGGTCGTAAAACCGCGGGACTCTTAGAAGCATAGGAATACTTTCGCCACCACTGTTTTCACCACTAGCTACCTGAAAATAGATAAAACCAATTTAGTTGATTTAATTTATAAGAATTGAGTATCGGTAGGCGAGAGGGGGTCCTTACTAGTAACACTGGTCAGGAACAAGCATCACAACTCACAAGGCTAATTACAATGGTAGACTCACCAAGATTAAGTTTAAACAAAATCTGTGACTCTGATCCTATTCTGACTATGGTTTAACCAAACTTTCTGGTAACTTATAATTCATGTTCAAATTTTCTCAAACAACCTTTTCACTTTTCATTAGTTACAAACTCCATTACTGAAAGATAGGGCTTTTTAGTCTAATGAACGTTATACAACCACACCGGTATCCTCATCAGTATAGCCCAAAAGAATATTAAATATTTTTAAACCACTGAAGAAGTTCAAAGTGTTTCTTTTACGTATTCCTGAGTTTGAAGGTTTATTAATTGATAAACCTCTCTAAGTTATCGTTTCGGATTATACACAAAACTATTGCTGAGACAGTATGTTCTAATCTAGAGTCATTTATGATTCAGTTCATGTACTTTTTTTTTTCTCAATCCATATGTGAAGGCCAAAACGCACACAATAAGTTGATCCGATCAGAATGGGCCAACTTTTTTTAAAGCACTTTAAAAGATAGGAGATCCAGTATCTATTATCTACTCCACAGAAACAGAAAAGAAATTATCTTGAAAGAAAGAAGAGCACAAAAACAGAAAGAAGAATGATTAGGTCATAACAGCACAAACTGTAACTTGAAAGTACAAAACAAATAATCTCACCGCAATCATGACGCTTTGCTTGAATATATGTTTTGATATGAAGACGAAAAAAATATCGTAAAAAAATGCACAACACAGGAGGACTGATGCAACCTGCAGATTCAAAGGAAATTTTGGTCAGTATGAATTATGAAATGCTTTCATTAGTAGATTATTTCATGGATAGTGTTATCTACACCTTAATATTTGGTAACCGAACCATTTGTAGAACTCTGATCATGAAACAAATGCCCTGACAAGATAAGACACATTGACATCAGTGACATGGGAAGCATTTTACTTTGTATTTTTTAGAAGAAACCCTCAACAATTAGATTCTTTAAATTATGAAAAATATAAGGGCACAAACTAACATACACTTTCACCATTGTGCAACCACTGGCACAAACTAACATTCTCTAAAGGTTGGAAATTCCCAAAAAGAAAAATGAACATGATATAAAAAAAAAAAAACTTAATTCTGAAATGCAACAACTTCCACCGTCTATTGGAGTTTAGTCCCATTCAAATCTTAAAAGAATATAGCTGTTTGGGTCTCTTCACAAATGTAAAGCCTTCAATCAAGTCAGACTAAAGCTTACACAATCTGTGCATCTTCAGAATCCACACTAGTCGAACTTGCCTAAAGCGCAGCTGTCCCTAAAATAGGGATATAGATATTGGCCAATAAACCACGAATGAAATGATATGTAAAGTTTGTTCATCTTGCCATGCCGATCTTTCCCCATTCGCAAAGGGTTGTCCGATAAGGTCAATACGGTCAATACTGGGTCCTTACAACCTGATGCAGGGCTGATACTGCTGATACAAGCACAAGTTGCAAAATTCTATGACCCTCTATGCCACACTGACAGCAAAGACAGAAAATAGAAAGAACAGTAACTGATTTGCTTACAAGAATATCTTGACCAATCCACGAGTATGATTTCTGTCGAGTTGCAAACCAAAGGGCTGCAAGGGCTATACTTACAACTACAACCAACAGATGGAGGAAATAAACCTCCCCAACAAGAGGTAATTTGAAAAACTTTTGAGCGATTCTGCATCGTCTGCTTAGCAACACCAAACAGAAACAATAATGAATTTGTCAACAATAAAAGTATAAAATAGCTTTTAGGAAACTGGCAACAAAATCCTACCTTAGCACAACACTTGCTACGCAATAATAAATTCCCTGCAAAGATGATTGAAATTTGAAATAAATAGTAAGCAATATAGAAATTGAGTAAAACAATTCATGAGTAAACTATAGGAGCACATACACACAGTTGACAGTATTGCTATTTCCTCTTTAAGATAGAAAAATAGAAAGATTATTAATTAAAGATAAAGAAGCTAACGAGGACGAGGTGTCCTTCTAGCAAAGGATATTACAAATGTCACCAATTCCTTTGAAGAAAGGTAATTGGTACTGTTTTTTTATAGCACCCACGACCATAGCGCAAAAGGAAGCAAATATGATAAACCACCCCATGCATAATGTATAGGATGATATCTTCCAATAACAATATGAGCATGATTGCCAGAGTCCAACCCACCATCATTGTACAGAAACCCAATAAGACGAAAATTTCCCTAATGAGCCCATACAATCCTGACTTAAGCCCAAAGGGGAAGACCTTATTAATAAGGTATTACGTAAATTTCTATCAAACCATACAAACTCATCATAATTTCCCGATTTGGGACATACCAGGTATTATAGACTCCCTCACTTGAAAAACTAAATGTCTCGTTAAGTCCAACCAATTATCACTTATCACACGGGACCAAGATCTTCCCCACTAGGCGACTCATCCCGCAGCTAGATTGTTAAGATAAACTCATCCGACCAAACTGATAAGACAATATCCAGATCCGATTCAAAAAATCTAAAATCCAAACCAATTTTTAGTTACGGATTTCTCCGAGCGGTTATCCGAAAAAAATCAGTTTTCCTCATTTGATACGGGTTGACCTTTTGCCATCTTTGGATATAAAGTAGGAAAATAGAAGGTACTTTATGCAAGCAATAAACTCATGTTTTACGTTATGGGCTCAAAAGTCAAATAATAACGGCCTACAAACTAACCTCCCATTACTCATGTTTTTCACCCAATCACCATCTCAATGTCACTCCTTTCCATCAGCCTTCTCCTCCTTGAACTGCCACCTTCACTAAAGAGCCACCTACCATCTCAATTTCACACTTCCACTCCTTTTCCATCATTCGCTAAGCCGCCTACATCTTTAGTCAGCCACCTACATCACTATTCAGCCACTTACTCAAGTCTTCTACTGATATAGATCCACGAACCACCCATCGACACACTGGAGTCAAATCCACCCAAGTGAAGTCACCATTATCAGGGGCCAGAATAGGAATATCTTCTGGATGCGGGAGAGCAGCAGCCAGAATTGCTACCTCGAAGAACTGCAAACAACAGCACGCTAAACTGCTACTAGCCTACAGTAATTTTAGCAATAACAATAGGAACTTTATTTCCTTATTGTAACTACTTTTATTTATTCAACCTAGTTCAATTTTTCTAATTCAATAATGTAGCTTGTTGGCACTTTTTATTTCCTTGCATTACTTTTACAGGAGCTTTCAAGGGCCTAGGCAAGCGCTCAAGTTGAACTCAATAATTATGCTGAATACAGAGCAAGAATGAGTTGTTTAAATTGGTGATATCCAAATATCCAATCCAAAGATTTTAGATATCTGAAGTGTTGCAGATCAGATCGCAACATTGTTGACCTGGAAATTCAGATATCCAATTAGAAAATAAACAGCCTACACAGAGTACGGGGTCGCAAGGCGATACCACGTCCAGCAGTCCAGCCCACCACCATCATGACACAACCCAATAAGATAAATAATCCCCAAGGAGCCCTTATAAGTCTAACTTAAACCCATAAAGGGAAAGGTGTTAGGTAGAATCACTTTTAATCCATATCAAACCATCATAATTTCCCGATGTGGCACCTCATATTACCTTTGTGATATTACAATGATGCTGAAACCAAATTCTACAAACAGCTAGCTTAGCACATTTCCCCGCATTCTAGCCTCCTTGCCACTTCCAAGATCAACAAACCTCCATTGATAAAGTCTATCAAAGCAACATGAGACACCCCAGTGCTCTTCCAGAATACTACGAGCACATTCGACATGATGAAAGCAAATTTACAATGTATAAAAAGATGGGAGCCACTCTCAAAGCTTCTCACAGCTTCTCCAACACAAGGCACACACAGGCGGACTCATAACGATACCCATTCTACAGTGTTGCAAAATACAATTACAAAAGGGCCCAGTTCCTTTGTAAGATATTAATTGAGAAACCCTATCTAACTTGAACGCTCTTGTAGCCTTTGCCCACAATTAATTTACATAAACTAACCGCCCCCATATACGCTCCAATGAATACTTCACCCATGAAGAATACAAGAGTTTCACTCCATCCAAATACCACCAAATGCCCATAACCGCGTACTTTGAGAGCGACTTCCCTTCTTACTTCCATCCAAGTAGTATGGAGAAAGCCCAAGGACGAAGAGGACCTAAGTTACTCTAAAAGTTCACTTTTGGGGCCAAACCTCCGAGACATGGAAGGAAGAAACCAATATATATTAGAAGTGAAGGAAGTCCTGCAAGGGCTTCTGAACCAGGGGTTGAGTCTGGGTTATGAGTGAAGAGGAGGTTTTAAGAGAAGAGAGCTAAATTGTGAAGAAGTCTACTTTAGAAGTAAGCTTCTTTACTTCTCATGACAAGGATATGGGTATTGGAATCCATAACAGTCTAAAGAGACTGAAAAAAGAGGCTAACATGACATAGACAGAGGAAGAGACATGTACGAAGCCTGTCTGATTGTGATGATTGTAAGCCCTCTGTCTCATCTATCTCTCCACCTCACCTTTAAAACTCACCAAATATTTGTTTAGGATTGGAGTGGCATATATAAGGCGTATCCCTGTTCCTTGTCATCAATTTCGGATATGACAGTTCCTCGTATCTCATATTTTGAGTCATAGCGAGTGGGACTCCCTAATATACACCCGATCCTCTAACTCAGCCTAATCTACACGTACACCAATCAACTTCAGATGAAGAGAATAAGCTAAATCATAATGAAGAAACAACTATGTACACACGGTCCACGTATACATATATGCAAATACACAGTCTTCAACATTGAAGATTATCATTAGCATTAACTCTCCTTACCAGTGTCCAATATAAAGCATGCACCAAAAAGGTGCATTCTTTAGGACATGTTAAGAAGACAGCTACTGAAGAGATAAAGCATGCTTTCTGAAATTCACATCTAAAAGAAACCAGGGAATGTATCCCTTCAATGTATTTACAGACAAGTTCTGATATAAAAATTTCTTGCCATGCACCTGTACATCGCATTGTCTCCCATCTTGTTCAAACTGCATATCAAAAATTAATTCCAATATTTGGGGAAAAATAAAAATTTATCCCAATTTAGGGAATGAAAACATCCTAAATCTTTTAATTATCACTTCGCATCCAGTACAGACCTACAGCACCTAAAAAATTACCATGTCCTATAAAGCAGGAGCAGGCTGGGGATCATACCATCAAGAGTAGTTAACTAGTTTCTGCACCAAAAACATTAAAAAAAATAAAAAAGCTACCCAACCATCTCTGAGAACCCTCTGCCCAATTTACAACCTAAGCCTGAAAAATGTTTGAAATGAGCATTTCAACACAAAGTTGTAGGGCTTTTGAATGGATTAACATTAAGTAAAACTCAAGGCATTAATTTTCTTCAAAAATGAAATGTCCAACTTGATGGGGCAAATAGCTGCTTGTCATTCCATGCAAAATCTAGTCATCCATGGCTGGCAATACCAAAAATTTTAAATTCAAAGGCCCATCAAGAAAGAGGCATGTCAACATTCATCATAAGACGTGACAATAAAAGCATTGCGCTCCTCAGAAAACCACTTAAGAAAGTCGAGGGGATTTATCATGGTCCAATATTAATATTACGACAAAGTTATTTCAGACGTTGTAAAGGCTAAGACGGCACTCGATAATTTAGTCACCACATTGCCAATGGTTGTCAGAGTGATAAAAGAAAAGGTAATGATGACTACGGGTTAGAGTCTTCAGACAAAGATTGTGAAGGGAGCTCTAGCCGCTACTGCCACTGTTGCTTGAAAACGGAAAAAAAAAAAGGTATCCCTCTGTCCCTGAATAAGCTTCCTGCTTATTGGGCCGTACCACAATAAGCTTCCTCTTGCACTTCATTCTTTTTTTGACAAAAAAATGACTGTCCTGATTGGGTTTAGTATTTACACCGCAGCCATTACTTTAAGGAAGCTAGATACAAGCTTATCGGACATTATTTTACTAACCCATATACTAACCCAACAACTTAACCTAATTAACACTACCCTTACCAAACGGATAACAGCCCCCACCGCCACCCCTCCCCTATCCACACCCCCCC
>CAAKMY010101139.1:583-19385 GCA_901111285.1 Corrigiola litoralis | reverse complement strand
TCCTCCCCCTCCTCCTCCTCCTCCTTTACATTAACCACCCTCTCGAACCCCAACCGTCGCATAATATCTCCCCAACGCCGCCTCCGAGGGAGCGAATTCTCCTTCCTCTTCTTCTTTTTATTATTATTATTGTTTTTCCTTTCTCCCTTGATGTATGGAATCATTGGTGGGTCATTTTAAACGTGGGAAAAAGGGTTTGATTCGTAGGTGAAGATGGTACGCAAAATGGGTTGAGATTGGGGTTTAGTTTGATGGGATTATTGGTTGGTTTAGGGGTGAAGAAATGAGGATTCCTGCGAAACAGGGGAGGAGAGAGAAAAAAGGGAGGGAGATTCTTACGAAAAGTCGTTATGTTCGTTATTCTTGTTCGTGGCAGTTATTTAGGCGCGCCTTTTTTCAATGGGTGAGGGCATTATCGTGATTTTGCTGATAAAAAGGAAGGGTAATTTCGTACACTAGTGTAAAGGAGAAGGGTTATTGGGGTGATTTTTATTTTCATTTTTTGTCTTTTTCTACGGGGTCCTTCAATAGTAGGCAATAGTTGATCACTCCTCGTCTTATTATGCCACTCTTATATCATACCCAGATAAGACGGTCCTTTTTTTACCTTCTCCTTTCAACTTTATTTCACAAATATTTGGGTAGGACTGTCTGACCGATGGTGGTAATCGGGCTGTTCGGTCACGGGTCGGGTTGTGCCGAGGTTTAATAGGCTTTCAGGTCGAGTCGAGTTTGTTCATGTTTATTTTTATTAGGGCAAGGTCGGATAGTTTATTTAGTCAGGTCGGGTTTGGTTTTGGAGCAGGTCCTTTTCAGGTTGATCACTTTGGTTTTTGGAGTGAGAATTCAATGATGATCTTTGTGGCCTAATGGTTTTGGTAAATGACTATCCTGGAAAAAAACCCCTAGTAATATAGTCTCACAGGCTTGTTTCTTTTTTTTTTTTTTTTGAGGTAAATCATAGGCTTGTCTCTTGGCTTCTCATTGTTTCTGATATCGAGTTCGGGTTTTCACAAATAAAGCACCATCCCTAAACAAATTTAAACACGATTGGTCAAAACCAAATTCATGGCCATCATATTGGCCCTGGATGCGAATATCAAACACACAGATTTTCAAGGATTAAACCAAAATTGAATATCAAACCAAAACTTTGTTCAGCTGTTTTCACAACAGTAAGTACAACGGGCAAAGAATTACTATATTTACAAATGAAGTTGCCCAAGGGTACAACATAAGTTAGATATCATCTATGTGGCTACAAGTTATCGGCAAATCAGAGGCTCTCACATTTTCTTCCCTGCCCATGTACTTGGTCGCTATAATCTTGGCAGAAAGATCTAGCCGTAACAGAAGCTGCCATTGACGGAACCAAAGTGCTTGTCAGTTATCCTGGGTGAGCCTTCGCAGCTTGTGACATAAAAATGCTTCTCCTTGACTCCTTGTGCATAAATATGGTGAGAGACAGCAACCAAGCAACTGTAGCGTAAGTGATAAGACTGATAGAAAAGCTGGTGCCAGGGCTCCTACTTGCCCACCATTTTAAAGTAGGCATACAAACCAGAGCCCAGAAAACCAAGAAATTGTCCAATAACATTCAGCTGCAAGCAGAACATGAAAGCATCACTAAACGTTCTCTTTGAGATAAAACCTAATAATACTCGCATATATAAGGATGAATCAGAAACTAGCACTACATTCAACTTACAAGATCAAAAGGCAGCCCTCCAAAGATCATCCAACCTAGTCCAATGGTAAAGAGATCCTGCAGAAAATTTGCATTAAGAATGAAACATAAGCATATACTACAATGACAAGTTCACAAATTATAACCATGAACGCCCTAGATAATCCTCACACCTGGCACGTGCAGGGGCGGAACTAGGAATTTTTTTATAAGGGGGACCAAAATTAACTTTTCATTTTTTATGAGGACTAAGTAAAAAAATTTAACAGTTTAAAAAAAAAAATTCTCAAAAAATTACAAAAAAAAAAATGTTGGCGGGGACTGGGGTCCACCCTAGTTCCGCCACTGGGCATGTGAGATGTATTCATAACCATAGCTGATTGCAGGATAAGCTGCTATCAAGACAAACTTGCTTATGAGCCTAAGAAAGGAGGCAGCCATCATGATCCCAACAGCAACACGCATGTGATAAATTCAAGAAACACAATGGAGCCCAAAAATACCATTTACATGATGTTCATGAACAACATATATGATGCAGTCTCCATTGTAGCATACACAAAACCAGGATGCAAGAGAATATTACTTTCCCTTCATCACTTAGCGTACCATTTAACTGTGCACTCGCTACAGGCATACTCAGAACAAGTTTAAACATAACATGACTGCGGTCGTTCTGATAGCTCAGTTTGCCAGAGGACAGCATTCTCAAGGAACTTATCAATGTCCACGCTAATATAACTTATTTCATACTTCCTCCGTTCCAAATTAAACTTCCTACTTGCTTTTTTGACACTATTCATAAGTATAGATTGAACTTATAATTTTTTTCAATATATAAGATAGAATATAGTCATGTGGGGTCTTGTTTGATTTGTCTTAATGAGTAGATTAAGAATATCAAACTTTTATAATTTTTACTAACATGTAACTAAAGATATTTAGCTTATAAAATGCGCATTGGATTATGTGCTAAAGGCAAGTAGGAAGTTTAATTTTGGAACAGAGGAAGTATATAGATTGTCCGGCCTTATACAGCTTAACCACAACATCCTGCAATGCTATGAGCCCATCAAGTGCTCGACTTGTTAAAATATCTTTCTGGCAATATATCTGGAGGATGCTATGATTAGAAAATCATGTCAACATACTACCAGTTGAAGTGTTTGGAACATGTCTGACATGGGTATGGATAAGCAATTAAAGAGCCATTTGGGTCAGAGAGCTACACATACCTTCAGATTACCACAAATGGTTTGTGTTAGTGCTGAATTGAGAGTGGTGTTGAGAAATATGCTGTAGTTCAAGAAGAAGGCCAATACACAAGAAAAGAACATCACAACCTGCAGCAAGACGACGTGGAATAAAATCAACTTAAATGCACCGCAAAAGTTCAACCGGTGTGAAGGCTTCATGCTATATGAATATTCATATTATAATGTATAATACACGCTTCTGAACAACATGAATATGCCACAGCTCAGAAATCAGAATGCATGCGGAGATTCAGAAGAGAACTCCAAGGAGTTATAACTTATAAGTACCATAAATCCAGGTGAAAGCAAGTACGGGAAAGTAATCATCATCCCCAGGTCACCTCTTACATATGTCCAAAATAGCAAAATCGGTCCACAAATTATACCTAAAATGAAACAAAGATGTCAAGATTCCAAAATTTAGACCGCCTAGAAAGCTATCAGTCTCAAGGACATCTTAACAAAGATGTGTCATCTCACCATTACACCACATAAGTCCAAAACTGTTGAGCCCACTTGATTTTCCTGAGAGAAATACTTCATTAACAAGAAAAGAAGAGACTGCTTATTAAAGAAAAATGAATGGAAGAGAACAATATATTACCAATACGAGCAATGGTTGCTAGGTATACTGCCGTTGTAATATTTGCTAAAAATACAACTCCATATCCATAAGAATCAAATGACAGATCTCGAGCTCCAGCAACAATTGCACCTAGAACAATCAATCCTACACTGAATTTATAAGACACATATATGAGGAGTCAATTAAATGATAGTCTCCTACATCTTAACACTTCAGGCATGTTACCACAACAGATCTAAGAAAGTACCCCAGACAGCTGAGAAAATTCGAGAATAAACATTTATCATACAAGAAAACTTAATTAGGAAAAATCCTCAGTAGAAAAGATAACCATTCAAAGCATAGAAGAAGTAGAAATGCAACAAAAAAAAAAAACCCCAGTAACAGGGAAATGCACCAAACCCTAGCGTGGAAACTAACAGGGAACACGAAAAGAATACAAGAAGTAAATCTTTGACAAAGGTCAGTGGATTAATAAGGTCCCACCAGAGGTTGTATTCAACATATCTCTTCATGTCAAAAAAATACTTGTAATGTTGATAAATAAAATAGGTCTCAGCAAGAAGTTACATGATATCGGAGCCCAATATATGAATTTTGAATCTACAAGAAAGATGACTCACGGTCCACAAGCAAACAGCAAAGCAATTTGTTTTTTTTTTTCTACTTTTTTCCTAATCTTTTACTTTGAAATCTGAAATACGATAACTCTTAAAAGAGAAACTTCTTCGCACAATAATCAATCACTCAGTCTTATCAGAAGGTTCAAGTACCAGAAGATGTCAGATACAATACAAGAAATCGTGTCCATCAAAGCACAGAGCAGATAGATACAAGGAAAGGTTTAGCAGAAGGCATGTATTTTACCTTCCAACAACAGAGGACGTATACCTCTGCTTGGCCAAAAAATACTCCATTACCATTGTAAAGACCACAGTCGTCCTCCTAAGGGTAGTATACATAGGAACATTCACTCCACGTACAGACTCCATGGTTACTAGCTTTGGAGGACGCCCAGATGTGAAACATGATTCTAACAATTAGCAAAAGCAAAATAGACAGATATGCTAAAATTTAGTGAATCATACTTAGTAAGCATACCATGTACAGCAAATAGGTTAATGCAAGAGGCAGAGTGTGAAGCAATGTCTTCAAGGGTACAAGCGTTACTAGGTTATCAACGGCATTTGACGCTTCAGAAGCAGTAAAAGAAATGAACTTCCAACGTCTCATCACATACAGAAATGAACATGAACTTATCATCTGCAGGCACAAATTGATCGCACAGAAAGTATGTTTCCGGGTCAAATATGTTTAAAGTAAGAAAGAACTCAAACGCTATGATTCAATTGATATTGAAAACTCACAAGATGGAGACAGTCCTTATTATTAGGTTAACTCTATACATTTTATACATGGATAACCAACCACATCACCCAAAACAAAAAAATAATAAAAAATTAAAAATTAAAAACTGATCTTGAGCTTAATGTGGGCATGATCACATCAACATTACCCCAACGTTTCTGAAGAGACTCCCTCCCCAGCCTTACCCTGTGTAAGATAGGGAGGTTGTTTGCCTGTTTCCAAGACCTTGATGAGTAATTATCTTGCAATCAGCTACTTCACAAAGATAAGAAGGGTGGACAACATACGAGCTAGTTGGGGTCTTCGCTTCTATCTGTTTCTTTAAAATTGTATCCATCCGTAGCCAAGTACTAACTCATAAACGGTGCACTTTGGAAGTAAAAAAGTAGAACAACCAAATGAAGCAGCCCCTATCTGAGTCTCTATTGAACCAAAGCTATCCATTTTTTAAACAGACTGACATACTTTAACCCAGCTGCATCTGATCAGAATTTTCTGAATTAGGCATGGCAATTTCCCAGATTTCAATAATTCAAGTATTCCACTATGCAGCAGAGAAGGAAAAAGACACTCGGTGCAAAATGACCACTTCTGGGCTTTTTTATTCAATCAGACCTTTATGGAAAGACTATTAAGGACCCTTAAGAAGCCAGGAGTCAAACATAAACAGAAAGGACCCAAGGTTGATAATATTTAAAGTTGTTCAGTCCCAGTAAATATGGGATCTTTCTAGATTTCAATTAAGCACCTTTCCCTTCCTAACCACCAGGTAATCTCACTTAAAAAACACTAAAGATTATCTCCACATTGTCTTGAGAAATTATAGTACACACACGTGTCTAGCAATCAAATAAGATAAAATGGATATATTTTAATTCTTAGAAATGTGAATAAGAATCAACACCTTACCTGAAAAAGTGTGACTACATTTGCACTTGGGAAGTTATATGAAGAGAGAGCAGCCTTATTGAACAAAATCAAAAGCACTGCAAAAGGAAACGCAAGTTCAGTTTGTCACCTTAAGCAAACTAGGGAGAAATGAGGGGAAATATGTAAGTGCACAAGGACTTCACTCATGAATGCTATTCATGTCAGTCATAACTGTACTACGTCACAGACTACAAAAAGTCCATAAAGTCCTTCTGGGTCAATATGTATTGCTCCACACATAAAGTTGAATAGCTGATAAACTATAACTAATCCCTCCTAAAGTGAATTTGACAGATTCTAGTTTGAGCCAACAATCTTCCGTTGAAAGTAAATTTAACGTTTCAGTTGCTTACACTATGTCTTAACTAAATCTGAAAGCATTGTTTACTGTCGTACCTTAGATATGGTGATACCACTTTAAAACTAAAAGAGATGGTAAGATGCCTGCTAACATAAGCATAAACAAAGCGATGCCATTTCGGTTTAAACAAAGAGGACCAGTTCTTTCCATCTATTTCAAACATCATGTACTCGAATTAAGAGGTTAACTATGAGAGATTAGGCCCACAATTTCTTTGAAGGCTGACACAGTAATAGGAGAATGACTCCCCTGAGTGCTTTGTTACCTTTCTCTTTGTGCAGCATCATGGAAATTAGTCTTAAAATGACATCATACACTATAACAACAAGGTAGCACTATATATGTCAAACTCTTTTATGTACTATAAACCCTTCATTAGGGAGAAATTTGGACAACAATTTTCTCTACAAAAATCAAACAGAAAAGTTTGACAATTGATGACTATCAAGCTAATTAGATTGACACCAGCAACAAATCCAAGAGCAATGGTACTAACAAAATCTCAAGCTTGTTAAGAAATTCCCAGCAATGAAATTCAAAAAAAGAAAAGTTTCAAGTTCGAGCCGAGTACTACAATATAGAACTTCTAGAAGATGAAATTGTTGAATGTTGCACCACAATCAAAGATCCAAATCCATCCATATCACTCGCAGTTAAGCTGCCTTCATTTGAGATTTCCAAGCACCGAGAAAGGAAAAACCTGCTGTGCCTTCATAGACGGTGGCACAACTTTCAAATTAATATAGCAAGTGCGTGATTTATAAGCACGACAAAAGCCACGCAATTTTGGCTCAGACAAATAAAAGCAGTTTCATTTCCAACTGTATCAAACATACTCTACTTGCAGCAAGTTGTTCAGTAAAACAACATTAGGTCTGCCACCTTTCCCAAATGACATAGTCCTAGAGGAATGACTTCAATAAATGCCTAGTACCTTTCTCTACTATGACATCATGTAAATTGGTCTCCAAAACGCCATCATACATGATAAACCAACCGAATGCTCCTATCATCTATCAAAAGTCACTTCTATTCAGCAACTGTTTCATTAGGTTGAACTGGATAAAGCAAACTAATCTACAAAACCTTATTAGAGTTTGAGCTTGAAGGCCAGACCATCAGGCCAAATCTAGAACTTGAATACCAACAACCAACTCAAGACCTTTTTTAGGCTCCACAAACAACTTTGCTAAGATCACCATTCACCACTCCGTAGTTCGAGTTCCAATCTCATTTTAGCAACTAAAACCAAAATTACAACCTTGCTGGTAACAAAATTCAGTATTTGAATGTCAATATAAGACACAGTTCAAGCTCAACTAGTGTGCTCCTCAATTCAATCTCTCAACAACTAACTAATCACATAAAAAATCTATCAAGGATTGAACTTCAGCAATGTTGCACCAAAATATCCAATCCAATACTTACATCCACACATACTATACAATACAGCCACCTCCAATTATCATCTCCAAGCATCAGATTCATACAACACGAACTTTTCCTCCCTAATATAAGAATCCATACACTACCCTCAACAGTCAACATTATAATTGATCAAAAGGTGGAAAATAAAAGACTCATCAAGGTGATCAAACAAAAATTGCAAGCTCAAGTACTATACTCCACAAATTCACATACAAGTTCATAAAGAATGAACCTTTAAAATGTTTCACCACAACATTCCAATCCAAATACTCATTCCAACCATCAATTTCCACCAAGGAAGCAACTTTCTACCAAAATGCATCAATACACAAACTACCCTCATCAATATATTTGATCAAAAGATGTAAAATAGAAGACCCAACAAACTAAATTAAATACAAATTGCAAGCTCAAGTACTATGGTCAACAAATTCACAAACAAGTTCCTAAAAAATGACACTTAAATATGTGTCACCACAACATTCCGATCCAAATACTCAATTTAACCATCAATTTCCACAAAGAACACAACTTTCTACCAAAATGCAACAATCCACAAACTACCCTCGTCATTATATTTGATCGAAAGATGTAAAATAGAAGACCCAACAAACTAAATTAAATACAAATTACAAGCTCAATTACTATGCTCCACAAAATCACATACAAGCTTCCAAAGAGTCAACCTTTAAAATGCTTCACCACAACATTCCAATCCAAATACTCATTTCAACCATCAACTCCCACAAAAAAAAAAAAAAAAAAAACAACAACAACAACAACAACTTTCTACCAAAATGCAACAATCTACAAACCACCCTCATCATCATATTCAATCAAAAGATGTAAAAATAGAAGACCCAATAAATTAAATACATATTACAAGCTCAAGTACTATGCTCAAATTCACAAACAAGTTTCCAAAGAGTGAACCTTTAAAATGTTTCACCACAACATTCCAATCCAAATTCTCATTCCAACCATCAATTTCCACAACTTACTACCAAAATGTGCAATCTAACAACTACCCTCATCATAATATTCAACCAAAAGTTAGAAAATTAAAGACCCAACAAAATTCAAACCATCAAAACCAAAATTGCACCTTGAATTAAAGAAAACAACAACAAATCATACAGAGATAAAAAGATAGTTACCAGCACAAGACATGTAAGAAAGGGCAGCATAGGCCCCACGTTTGGTCATGGTAGAACCTTTGAAGAGCCTATCTTCACCCTTTGATGGTGATTCACTCACAGGTAGTACCATGTTCTTCTCCTCACCTGATCCCATCTCTTTCTCAATATTTTCAATGGATTTCCAACTTTTGAGCTGTTGGGTATATGAATTTAATTAATTAAAGTTGGTGTCATGAATTAAATAAATGCAAATTGGGATTGTTTGTATTTGTTGGTGCTTGTGTTTCTCTTTTTATGTCTTTGAAACACAACTAGTTTAACACTTAGAACGGTTCATACAAGTCAGAGTAGACTGTTGGTCTTTGGTCGTTTTTGGCAACTAATAAAGGTTAATTATATTTCTATACAAGGAATATTATGTTTGGTATATCCGTATATTGCCATTTGTTTAGGATATTAGGTAGAGCTTACAGACGGGCCGTGTCGTGTTAGATACGTGTTGTGTTAAATATAGACGGGTTAAGAATCTTTTTATCTAAAGTCAATCCATTTATTTGTCATGTTAAATTTGCATCGACCCAATTATTTAAACGGGATAAAAATATTTGACCCAAATCCATCAATTTTGTGTTAGATTCGTGTTGTGTTGTTGGATTGTTTGACTTTTTCCCGATTCTAATATCATGCTAGGTGTCTTAGGAATATATCATGTGATATAGTAATGCAAAGTTGCAAACTTATAAATCTATTTGAAAACAGTAATGTGTTCACTTATGAAAAACTATTACTGTATCTGCTATATATTGAAAATTCTGAATCGATTGCAAGCCTCATACAGGGTTGTAGTGCTGAGGGATTTGGAAAAACAGGTTATTTGGGCAATATTTAATAATTTATTTATACTAATGATGGAATTCATCAATTTAATAGTCATACCGTAGCTACGTCAGTAAAAGCAAGTACTACAACACAACAAATGTTACATTATAGAACATTCAATTAAGCTATGCACATGTAGTTGATTCCTGGCTGGTGTATACAGATGTGTAATTTCTGGTTGAGTGTGTGGTTGATCTGGAGACACTAACGTCCTACAGTATGGCCTCGTACTGTGCTGCTGCAAATGGGTTGCATTGAGGATCATCACATCTTTCAAAGAATACTCACTGGACTAGTCAGGTTTAGAAAATCTTTGTTGAATCACTAAAAATCATTTGGCAGGCAATGCATGGATCAAGTCACTCGAGAAGTTGCACAAACTTTGATCTCATAATCCCACTGAAGCTTTTCGTATTGAGCAGCACATTATTCATAATCTATACTATACTAACGTAAGAGCATGTTTGGCAAGAGATTCTTGGCTAGATGGAAGCTCCTTGACCAGTCAATAATCTACCTCATTATATAGTCAACTATTATTCATCAAAACTTCCCTTTATTGACAATTACAGTCACCTTGTATAATGATTTATTGAACATTCAGCAACAGTAACTTGTTAAGGTTTGTGCAACGAGTTTCAAGTATTTCATGTTCTCATTTGAAGGTTGTAGGCATGTATTCCCTACGCTTCATATATCCTTCAAAAGTATAATGGAGAACACAACATCTGCAACTACTGCGCAATGTTCTTAGTGGATCTGCATCTAAGCTGCTTTTAGCTCAGACAATCTAAATCGAGCAACATCCTCCGAAAATAAGACACCGCTAGGAGAAAGCAGGCGTTGTAGGGAGAGAAAGAATCGTGCCTGTGAACCATAAGGGGAAGGAAGAATGCGGTCAGGAACTGTAATATAAATAACATAGACGAATATGATTATGTCGGAAAACTTAAGAGCTTACCCATTGGAATCCGACAAGACCACTCCAACAGCCGACCAAACCCAATCCCTGACTTCTCATAAGCTGTCAGTCAGTGAGACAAAAAGGTTAATATGCACATTACACATCACCTTGGGAGGGAGACAGGTGAGCATTGTACAGGCAATGTCAATGAAAACTCATGAAATGACTAGTTTTACAGAATATAAGTGCGCAGCGCAAGACGTGCCAAAATGAATAGAGAGGAATTTCAGCAATATGATACCAGCAATACAAGTGCGCCCAAAGCAGCACATCCGCTCATTGATAGACTAATAAATCTGAGATCTCTTCCAGACTGCATATCAGAAACCCAGTAGACATTTAATTAGTCATGAAACTGATGATACAGTTTACAGCTGCATGTGCACATATAGAGAAGAAACATATTAGCATTTCTTAGTTATATGCATCTATTTTGTTATACATCACCTACCAATCCTTATGCCAACCTACAACACTGCCTCTAAAGAGGCATTTAGGGTGATCATATGTTACAGTGAGAACATTCATATAAGGCAATAGAAAAGCAAGTTTGAAGATTAATGGTCATTTGTACAGGAAGAAAATCCCAATATATGCTTCAGCAGTTCAGCTCTTACCAGCAATGACCCCTCACAGCTGTGTATACATGGTGTCACACATACAGCCAGAAAGAAAGGAATCCAAACTTTTTGCATCTGCATACATGCACAATTGTCATGGTTAAAGTACATGCTAAAGTAGGAGGTAAAGTATAACTTTCAATAGCTGAAGGCGAAGGTCCAAGTAAAACTTTGCTAGAGTTTCTTAGAGAAAGACAATGTATATATTCAAACTGACAATTACTGAAGTACACGCGTGGTACATTTATCATCAGTACTGGATTTTGATAGAGAAAAACAGAATCAACCTCTGCTATAACTGCAAGATCAGGGGTGAAAACTTTTGGAGCCAACAAAGGAATGGATGTTGCAATAGCTCCTAGAACTAGTCCGACTGAAGCCCCTATTATTAGAAGAGACTTCAGCAAATCTCGAGCCTGTTTGGAACAACAATCATTGCAGCATTAGTGAAAAAAGAAGTAACATTGACACAAATTGGACTACATCACTCAGATTTTGACAGTATTATTCAGGATGTTATTCAAAATAGTCCAAGTATTTTCAATTCATAGCCTACTAGGTATCAAATCCACAACAATTTGATGAAAAGGTAAAGGGGACAATAAGAGACACCTTCGGACAAAAGATGAGATTTAGGAAAGTCGTTAGTCTAAAGTACATGGGTTTTGTAGCTGACACAAGTTAGCAGCTTAATTACCTTAACTAAGCTTCGGTTAACTCCATACAAAAGCTCTGGCATAAATGATTGTGCAGTCTGAGAAAGAGGCTCACCGCATACAGCACACATCATAAATATTTGAGACAAGACCTAGCAGGTACAACACACAGCTTATTAGATTGGATTCAACAAACACGATCAAGCATTAAGCAGGTAACAACTTTAGCTCACCTGATGAGCAGCAACTGTGTGTGTTCCCATTGCTGTAGCAAAATAAGTTAGGAGAGAGTAAAATATCACCTAAAATTACATTAGCATGACTTGCGTATCAGTTAATGTGTGCTTGCATAGCTACATTCACATTTCAAGCTATACCAGCTAACGAACCTTTGATACCATAGTTACAAATACAGGGGCAGCAATTGCAAATATTTCTTGAAGTTCACAGAGTGATGGAACTGAAAGAGAAAAACCATTGTATCCTTTCTTATTCAAGGCATCAGTCATTGCATAAGCCGCAACAACCTGGAATAGAACATTTCATCAGCTAAAGAAACGTAAGAACGAACATATACACAGTGAAACAGTGACAGAAAGAGAGAGAGAGAGAGACAAAGAAACTAGAAGATAACAGGATTGTACAAACCTGTGACGCTGCAGTTGCCCATGCTGCACCAGCTATGCCATAGTCTAGGAACATACAAAGTATAATGTCGCCAATCCCATTTACAACACTGGCAATCACCAAGGCCTTTAGAGGTCCCATAGAGTCTTTCATTCCCAGACTGTAATGAGATGGACACCATCATATGCAAGCATTATAAACCACAATTACCCATGGAGATAGTGCTTTATTTGTTTTATCACCACAATACTTTGCAGCAACATATAGCATGTGTCGGTTAATTAACACTATCAAGGTCAGCAACTAAGTTACGCACTTTTACCTTGAACTCTGTGTAACCCATCCAACAAGAATAGCAGGCCATGCTAAGGCACGAATCTTGCAAGCAAAGAGGAAATCAAATGAGCTAGAAAATCACTCAAAATGATCTTCCAATCAGCTGGTCCAAAAACATAATCAGACTTGAACCTAGATATTATACTGCGATAGGGGGAAAAAGATAAAGAGAAGAGTTGGCAATAAAGTGTGTGTTTTCCTGAACAGATGTTATTGTTGAAATGTAAGCTCCACTGACCACTACATTAGATTTTAATTTGATAAATATGATCAAGCATCCCACTCATGGTAGACATACAACACATTGACTACCTTATCACTGAAATTACCAGGCTACTGAGAGCAAAAATTGTGGCAACCAGCTCATTTGCTTTACTGACCTTATCAAAAAAGTCATATTCACTTGAACTTGATCACAGTTAATCAAAGTGATCATGGTACTTCAAATACACCACAAGAATAGAATTGCAGGATTGCTAAACCCAGCACACCCATGTTCTGGTAAAGTACTCCCAAGACCCAAATCGCTACACATGCCTTAATTATGACCTTATTCAGTCTAATTTCTCAATAACAAGGAATTAGAATAACAACTATGATACATGCACTATCCAAAGCTAAACAAACCTGAATGTATGTATTTCCAGCAGGCACAAGGTGCACATTCTTCTTTCCAGCAAAAGCTGCCAAGGGCGTAGGGCATTTATTAAGAGCAAACATTTGATATCAAACAGTTTAAACCTTCTTCATTGGAAATATAAGAATCAAGCATTACTTGAAATCAAAAACTCCCTGTGGCCCAAAAAGATATACATGAACACATATTCATATTTGACATTTTTGGCCAAACTTAATCAACTTTGATGCAAATTACATCGCTTGGAGTATAGAATGATTAGGAATGAAAGAATAATATGGTTTGATTTTTCAGCAAAAACTTTCACAGAAGTTTTACTATCTATAAGACTATAATCACTCAAGTATGGTAGCTCAAAAATATGGTCTAAATTGGAGAAAGTTAACCAGAAAGGTCTAATGTTACCAAACTTTTTGTAACGGAAGTATTATTTGGCAACAGTAGTAGCTCAACTTCATGTACCAGTATTCATTACCAGTTAAAGCCCATGGTCCAAACAATTTTGTAAACAAAAGCACCAGAATTCCACAGGAAAGACCCACAAACAAAAAGATGGATATCTGATGCTGCACTTCCTTCTCATCCTGCATTTACCACACCATGACACTAGTCACACTAGCCTCACCACATACACAAAATCAAAGACAACAACAACATTTTATAACATGGCATTTAGAAGTCACCTGTCTAGCCAGTGATGTAGCAACCATATTGGAAGTAGCAATTGGAAGAAACATAAAGACATAGCTCATATAATCACAAAACACAGTTCCCGGACCTGCGAATAAAGCATTGCATTAATCCCACATATATCGTAATCACAAAAAGCTCAAAAGATGTTAGTACATAGGGGTTATCGGCCCCTACAAATATAGGGATTTCGGGAATCCATATGAGAAGGTGGTACCGAAATTGAAATTGCACCATTACTTTTCATCACATAACATGTTTGTACGTTAATAACCAAAATACACGTAGTCATGAATCATAATAATCACCAAGGAGTACTACTCGAATTTCCTAGACAAAAATGAGTACTTTGCAACAAGTACAAAAAGGCAAACACAACAATTTAATCAAATGAATTTTTAATGAGCATTAAAAAATTAATTTCCTAGTCGAATGTTTTATCCATGTCTCCAACAACTATGGAGGTAAAATATCTGCTAAAATAAAATAAAGGAGCAGAGAGAAATCTTAAGATCACCTAGGATTAAATAATTCATATCCATATCATTTCGTTGCTTAAAAAGTTCATATCATGATTAAAACTTATTAGCTTTTTTTTCCGAATACATTAGAGCAACTAATACTACGAGAACCACCCTCATTTGCTACGCTCGAAAGAGGGGATAAAGTACAAGTGTACAACTATAGGACAAGTACAAAGAGAGCTCTAAGCCCATAATTCTCCATGCAAACATACCAAACAGCTTGAAAGAATTACCTAAAGCAGCAAGCTCAATGGAGCTGCCTTGGCCAATTACAGCAGTATCTATAAGACTCATCAAGGGCCCACAAAGCCAAAGACCAGCAGCAGGCCCACAAAACTTGACAATCTCAACCATTTGCTCCCATATTGTTTGTTCACCAGAGTGCTTACTTAAAGGCTCCAAAGTTTCAATGTTTTCCAAAGGAATTGTGTCACTAGTTTCAGCTTCTTGATCATGGGTTTCTGTAAAGAGTTCTTGTCCAGGAGAAATGCAGTCGAGTTTACGAGAAATATGAAGTTTGAGGGGTTTCTTCGAGATTGGGTGGAAATGCGAGGACAAAGAGTGGTTGTTGAAGTTGTAAGGAAAGGCGATCAGAGGGGGAAGAGAGGTTTGTCTAGTGTTTTTGGGTTTGATTTGCATGCATGAAAAGGAGGAGTTCATGGCATTGAGCTGCATTGTTTTCTAGCTTGTTCTAGGAAGGATGATGATTGAACAATATGATCAAGAATGAAGGACTAGAAGAAAGACAGCAAGATTAGAGTATGAAAGGACATTTTGGTGGAGTAATATTAGTTTTATCTCTAGCAAAAGTAGATTACAAATGGCAAACATAAAATTGTGACTTGTGAGAGCTTCTTTTAGTGCTCTTGATGGTAATTCTTGAGTGGTCAATTCTATGCTTTTTCATGTCCATTACGAGTATTAGCATTTAGGTTGGACATGATTTGTATGAAATCTACTCTCCATGCGAATAAGAGGCTGAGAGAAGTTTTCGAAGTAAGACCTCACAGTCCGAGTGTGAGAGCTCAATTAATTGTGCTTCACTTGCTTCTCCCATTAAAAGGTGAGATAACAATTCTAACACCGTAACAAAATTATGAGCAAATGTCAATATGGTTATCCATGCAAAAGAGGGAAATGAGATTCAAATGGGGATTTTAATGTACGACACCTTTATTTCGACTTATAGAAGATGACGGATAGATCATAGATCCCTTTGTTGATTAGAGCGTCCTTACCTCAATTATGACGTTGGGAGTTCGATACTCATCAATCTGAACTTTGGTTGAGTTTAGCGTATATGGCTATGAGACTTTCGTCTCCTTATAAAAAGAATACTAGACCGGCCTATTCCTTTTTGGTAACTTTATTTGGTTTAACTTTATACAACTCCCAACACCTATTTCACATGTGCGATTGAAGTTAAGCTTTTTTGAAATGATTGAAGTTAAGCAGAAATATCTGTAGTGCCAAGGTATGCATATGGTTTAAATTGACCTTGGCCCCTTTAGAAAACCAAAAACAAACGACAGCAAAAGATCTACAGGCTATGGGGCGGGAACTATGAAGGATGAGATTGACAGGCAAATGTCTGCAACCCCAGGCCTGATCATTATGCTCCAACTCCGGCCTTCTCTTAATTATGTTACGTTATTTTCCTTGCATATCTCTGTCTGTACCTAATTTTGGTTGAGTACTTCGATCAGTATATGGGATATTTAAAGACAAAAACACCCACAGTATGGCTAAAGCAGTGATGTCCTAGCTCTGCAGATGGTTTGCATACAGCATATCCTTTGAAGATACAGAGTATTCTAATGCATTGCCAATCGGAAGCATTCAAAGATTAGTCTCATATTCTCATTAGATTACTTTGGTTTGAGCAGCTAGACATACTATCATGTGTATCAGAGATGGCATTGTGAAGAACAATGCATACATAATACATACAATATAATTTATATCTATGTGTGGACGTGTGGTACACTCACTGACTTACATATAACCACCCAAGTTGGGCTTGATATCTAAAGACTTGAGGGGTATTTAGATTCTTATGTAATTTGACTTCAAATTTTTATATGTTCATCCTTTTTTCTACCTGTTCAAATACCAATAAACAAAAATCAAACATCAACAAATCTGTGCACTTTCTAATAACAAGTTTAATTTATACCAAAAATAATGCAAGCGTTGCTCAGCATTCCGGAAATGTTACGAAGTTATTGCAAGATATTCTTGTTCGATCTATACAAAACGTGGCCATTACCTTCAACTTCGATTCAGTTGGCATGCCCTTTTTCGTTAACCTATTGATCATGCCACCACACTTTAGCTTCAGCAATGGTGCATCACTGCATCTTACTTGTCTTCATGCACTGTGGAAACCACAAGTTTGAGAACTCCTTGATTGCATTGTGTGCAGGAAGAAGGATGTGACTCTAGTGTTGAGTATTTATGAGCAACCACCGATGTCTTTTTTGAAGTGTTAAGCACTTTCTCTATATCATCTTGTGTCAATGGCCTTAGCGCAGCATTTGCTCTCCCTGCCTTCTCATTATCTATATGCTCTATTGCTCTCCAATCATACGATATGCAGCCTTTTTGCAATACTCGAACAGATCAGAACCACTACATCCTTCACACAAGCTTGCAAGGTAAACAACATCAATGTTCCCCTCCACCCACTCCCCTTCCAATATAACTCAAGTATAGCTGCCCTCTCCCTTTGATCAGGCAATCCAATCTCAAAGGCCTGTGAAAACCGGCGAAGAATAGCCTCATCAAGCTCTGATGGACGATTTGTAGCACCCATAACCATCACTCTAGCATTCTTATGAGTCTTAAAGCCATCCCACAAAGCCATGAACTTTGTCTTCATGGCTGTAAATGTCTCATGCTCATTAGCCCTACGCTTCCCTAATAAGCTATCAACCTCATCAATGAATATAATAGCAGGTTGCAATTTGTTAGCCAAGCTAAACACAGCAGGAACGAGTTTTTGTGCATCACCAAACCATTTAGCCATCAAACTTGACACAATCAAATTAATAAAAACTGCACCAGACTCTTTCGCTATAGCTTTCGCTAGCAAGGTTTTCCCAGTTCCTGGAGGACCATAGAGTAAGACCCCCATTGGAGGGCTATGTAGTTTGCCGTGGGTAAAAAGTTCAGGTCTCTTCAATGGAAAAAACACAAACTCTGTGAGTGCCTTCTTAGTGGCTTCTAAACCCCCTATAGAATGCAACTCTACATCAATATGGTCAGGATTAATAATGTCACATGCTATCATGTCCTCATATTCGTTAGTGTGAATCATAGGTCGACCGAGGCGCTTAGCAACTTCTTTCTTGGCTTTTTTGGAGGAGATACGATTTGGGTTTGTGCGATTAACTCTTGCAACAAACACCCAGTAACCAAACAAAGCGTTCGCTGCAGCTAAAGCCAGATCTTGTAAAAAGTCTAAACGTCCCATATTATTACCGAGCACAGCCGTAGTTCTCCTTGTCTGATGATTGTTGCACTATCTTGCTTCTTAAACTGACACAAACAAAAACAAAAAAGAAGTTAAGGAAACAGTCACCAATGATCGAAACAAAACTGAGATAGTAGGATACATAAAGTATATAAACAACGCAAATCATTATGAAGATGGTCTATCATAACATAAAGAAAAAGACATAGTCGTCACAAGATATACAGAAGGATGATTACACGTACATAAAAATACTAGAGACTATAGATACCACTAATTAACAAAGGAGCAATAAAAGAGGCCAGGTCATTTGACGGAAATGGCTACTATGGGGTACAAAATAAAGATATTCCGAGCCAATTTTCTCTATTTCTGGTCTCTGTGTTTGTGGCAGGTGCTATCACTTAAGAGAATCTCCGGGTCCTGGAATTTCGTGTGTAGGGGTGAAATCCGGAAATCATCTGGGGAGTATACATAGTAGCAAAAAGAAAAGTGTCCATCTTTATCAGCCAACTCCCTCGTTTCTCACTTTCCTAACTCTTCTTGTCGGAAGGGCTGGGCTAAAGGAAGTCGGGATATGGTCCGGTAAGGTTTCCTCCTAAGAAGCTTGCCTCAGGACCATAGAAGGAACGAGAGAGC
>CAAKMY010101096.1:0-11571 GCA_901111285.1 Corrigiola litoralis | reverse complement strand
ATCAAAATCACTAAGTCCACATATTGGATATGTACTTTGTACAAATTGTTTAATATTTTTTACAGAAAGAAAGATTTTCATTAATCATATCATGATAGGCCATCTCATTTCGAATTGAAATGATCTTCATATACTTTTGAACAAAATAAAATAGAAAAAAAAGCAATGGTCTCACGAGTGCAATAGTTTCGACTCAAGAATAAAAACAAAGAGCCCGAAAGATATAGGCTGAAATCATATTTAAAAGCTCCAGATAATTTTTTTTTTTTGGCACACTAATAGTAATTAAATGAAGCTAAATGTAAACACTAAACTCATGCTCTCTAATTAATTAACCGAAACTAGTCAACAATTCTCTATAACTAGATCTGTATGGACAATGGTGATGAAATTTCTCAACGTATTAAAATAGCCAATATCACCCAAGAACATTAAGTGACTCTATTCATCATTTATTTATAAACTTTAAAACTTAAAAGTCTCTTCACAAATAAAGTTTGAACTTGATAATAAGAAAATAAAACTTCTGGGCTATTAGGTGGCCGATGTATAAGATGTTAACGTCTACGTAATCACACTTTCTTTTCTTTGACATGAACAGTAAACTTTCATCACCAAAATTAAGTAATGACTTTGCTTTAGTAGATTTACAACATTTTCTTTATAATGTTAGCTAGCTTCAAGCCAGAGGTATGAGAAGCCTTATGAAAACAACTATTAACCTTAGACATGATAGTAATGGATCAGTTGTATTGGTTTTGTGGAATGATGTTTGTACATGATATATAGTGTGATTTCTACTAATTTATAGATGATGTGATGTATTTATACACAATAATACTTTAAGTAAAATCAAGAATTTTGGTTCTTTTATTGTGATATACTTGGTCAAGATTAACCTTTAGTGATTTTGGGAGTTAAAGTCATCAAATCAATGGTGATTGTCACATTGTTTATATCCATTTGGCTAGAGAATTTGTTATGTTATATTGCCAGTTAGGAACTTAGGACCATCATGTGAACCTTATATAATGGTCGGAGAAAGAACATTAGTTCACATGTTTTCATATGATGAGATTATGGAAAGAATGATTTTTCGTGATAAATTGTTGTCATAGTTATTTATTGCTTGTTTTATAAATGAACTTGTTTGATATATCTACTCTTCTTGTGGTGAGCACGATGGTACTATGACCCTTTTGATTAGATTCATAAGAGGTAAATTGATATGTATATTTTATTGTGGGTTCTCATTGTGATGTAAGGATATATGATTCCATAGAGTAATCAAAGTCTAAGTGAAATTCATTTTGGCATATTTTTTGCACTTTGTTTTGAGATATATTAAATCTAATTACACTTAATTGAGCAAGGCTATAAATTGTTGGTTGAGAAATCTTAATGGCTATTACACAATTATGGGTGCTACAAAAACCCGTCCATTTTTCTACTAAATTCTTCTCATGTTGTTATTTGTGTTGTCCATCAAGATGTGTATGTACTATGGTAACAAAATGACATCAGTACATTGGTCAAGAGACTTGAGAGTATTGTAGAAACAAATCTTGCAATTGCATTCACGAGTGATGAGAGGATTATCGTTGATCCGATGATTAAAGACATAACATGAATATCATAGAGTAGTCGAGGAAATAAAGTCAAAGCTCATTTGTTCAGTATTGTTTGTTGATGTTTGAACTTATCATCGTGATGATGGGATATTAATCAAGGCAGATCCTCAGAGTAGCGAGTGGTAGATAGGCTATCCTCATATTTATAAATTTTGGTTGGAATAGGTATAGAATTGGTACAAATTTGTAGAAAAAAATTAAAAAAGAGTAAAAAATGGTAGAAAATATAAGTTACTCTCAGCGTAGACCACCCCCATTTTAAAGTATTGGATCCTTCCTTTCTAATTAATAATGTCATGAAAAGACTTAATGTCGGTATATTATATTCATTCCTATGAGTTATTGGGTCTTAGCTCTTAATAGATCCATATCCCAATATTTTTGGTGGTCCTATAAAAACGGACTAGATGGAGTTACCACTTTGTTGTTGTGTTTGAGGTTGAATCTTAATGCATTCATATCCCTATGTGTTGAGTGGTTCGAATGAGATGAAATTGATGGATGCACCACCTTGTTACTATAGGTTAAGCTGAATTTGAGATCATTAAAAAACTAAGTAGGTGGGTTTTAGATCACTGGAATCACTTAGCTTATAAGAATTTCTTCTTTACAATGGAAAGTTCACATGTATGTCAAATTTAGTTTTATGTCAAATTAACCTTTACTTCATCTTTGAGTTCTTCACATGCCCCTAAAGGCAGAGGTAAACCCTCATGTCTTCCTTTATTTTATGGTTAGCAATATAGAATTCGCATCATGATTGTTTGTTGTTGAAGAGTACTTTGAACATGATATGTTTTCTGATGGAAGAAATTAAAGTTTGAGATGGTTGTTTCTAGATTTAAAAGTTTTTCTTTGTTGTGTTATAGAAGACTTCAAGTGGTTATATTTAAGGAAGGCAAGGAAAATATGTATTTTTGGCCATCTGTTTTATTTCTACCCAAAGGAATAATAAAGCAGATTGCAGGCTTATGTAGGCTTTTATGTGGAGTTATGAGCAAGGAAAGAAGAAAATGATTTTCCTGAGTTGATCTGCAATTTGCAGGGATAACAAATTTGGGCATAAAGGGAAAAAGAGGTTCTAAGTTAAAACAAAGTTGTCATGGTTCAGTGGCTATAAAGGCTTCACACTTCCCAATATGATGTTTGGTCTTGTCGGGTAAAGAAATATATGCTCAAAAGTTAGTCTATTTGGTAAAGCAAACCAAACTCTGGTGCATCTCACAGTTGGAAAAGTCTCATATCTCTAAGAGATAAATTTATACAACTTGGTGGTGGCCAATCTCAAGCTAATACTCTTCCTAATGATTTGAGAAATGGGAATAAGCTTAATATTTTTAAGGCTTATGAGTTGTCCAGACAAGGTAAGCAAAGACGCAGCTAGCGCAGATCAGTGTGGGATGCAGAAAACAAACCCTAACACTCTTTCATAAGTTTTTTGGTTGTGCAAAGAAGTTTAGCTATTGTAGACAACTTGATCATAAGAGGATGTTCCTTAATCAACGAGATGATACTTATGCATAGCTGCAGCAGAAAGTCATGCACATATTTTCTTTCAATGCTCCTTTACACATCAGATTTGGCAAGAGATCAAAGTCTGGTAGGGTTTGGCACAAATGCGATGGCTCTAAGTGTAGAATTGAGTTGGATGCACAAATACAACAAGGGGGAAAACTGGATCAAAAATCTTAAAAGATGTTAATTGATTGCTTCAATTTATCACATTTGGAGTGAAAAGAACCTTAGAGTTTTTACTGACGAATGTCGAGATGTCACACACATTGTTGCCTACATTAAGAAGGATGTCTGCATCAGAATGATGCTTTGCTCAAGTTGATCTCTCTGAAAGTGATAGAACTGCTAGGCTTCTCTAATTGTTTAGTCTACTTTGTTCTTTGATCCCAATATAACTAGTTCTGTTTCGTATTGTCAGTCTTTGATATCTAGTTAGCAGCCATAAGTGGCTTTCTTTTTGATAGATTTAGGTTGTAAACTTGGTTCCAAATGAAATGAAAAGATAACCTAATTCTTTCAAAAAAAACCTTTACTTTTTATCTATTAAATTAATGTGTGTGTTTAGTAGTCCCTTCGTCCCACTCATTTCTCCCATTTGCTTTTTGACACTATTTGAGTAACATTGTGACCAATTAAAAATTCAAAAAAAATAAAATTGTTAGAAAAATATATAAATTTAATATTTTGATATGTCTTGAAAAATACTTTCACATGATATTTTTTTTTTTTATTTTTTAAACTATATATATTGAGTTTTTAATTATCAAAATACCACATTTGGAATGTGTGATATAGTAAATGGGGGGAATTCACTAGGACGGAAGCAGTACTTGATTATATCTAGTTTTAAGTTGAGCTTATTGTAAAAATGGATTGGTAGTCACATTTAAGGTACCGTGAGGTAGCACGAAATCCACCTAGACGAGGGTGAAAAGTATATGTAGTGACGACATCGATCTCATTACATATAGAGTGAGGGTCATGATCCTACTATATATCACAGTGCAAGGAAATAGGTGTAAGGTCATTCAAAGTAGCTGATCGAGCTAATATTTGTAGAGAAAATACATACAAAAGTGAGGAAGGTGAGATAATGATGCACCCATATTTTTTTTATACAGTTCAAAGTAAAAGTTAGTTGATAGGATGTGTGCGATAGCTTAAAATTAGAGCTGATCGAATTTGCTCGGTGCCTGCCAGATTTTGGGTTCGGTTTAGACCTAAGGTCAAGCCAAAAAGCCCAACCCAATTTTTTTTCTTCTAATTATTTTAAGTCGGTAGAAACATTCTGGAATTTGTTTTATCCTCTATAAAAAAAATGTATGTTTCGATTACAACATTTGCATAAAAATCGAAATAATAAGTGGATTAAAGAAAAATCACCTCAAACAGACAATCGAGATGAGAGTCATTTTTATTGGCTTGTTGGGTACTTAAACTTTTTAAACAACCAAAGCCTCTTCCATTAAATGTTAGTGAAATTCCTATCATTCCTTATGCCCAAGTTTATATTTGAATATTTGTGGGTTTTATTCTATTTAATATCTATTATTCATTTCCTTACGTCTTGGTCTGTTATCTTCACCATATATTCATCTCTAACTAACTCGATTATTTTTTCCTCAAATAACCTCTGTATAAATTTCAAATTGATGAAGTTGTAAAAATCTTCACTATCAAGAACGGTATAAAGCTATTGAGTTGAATGATACCTAAAGTTATAGGTTTGGCAAGAGTTCATGTTGTACCATCAAGGTGATCTTGTTAAATAAGAAGCCAATAATACCCCATATATGAATTTTTGATTAAGGATTGGATATGAATATATGTAGTTTTGGTAAGAGCATATACTATGCAAACTATGTGATCGGGCAAAAAAGAAAATTAATCAATTTGAAATCCTTAGAGATAGTTTATACCATAACAAATTTGAAAAAACTTTCCCTGTTTTTTTATATTTTCTTTTCAATCATTATATTCATGCAAACAGTACTATATAATGATGTCTTCTTCTTTTCTTATCATCATATAAACAACATATCAACACTCTATTTAAAGTTCTTAGCCCTTACTCTCAACTAAAGTATAACATGACTTTTAACAAAAACAATTTTGTTATCATTGTCATGTTACTCTCAAGTTTGACCTTCTCTTTTGTACAAGCCGATGATTACACATTAACCGAGAAAATGTGTAGCATAACCCCCGCTCCCTTGATGTGTATCATTTGTGTTAATAATAGTGCTACCGACATTGAGACAGATGTTGATGTCATTGAAGCAATTCTACGATGTGCAGATCGTTATACATACCAATTATTAACAGACACAATATACATTTCCGCCACTCGATCAACTGGTGTCAATGTAAGAAATGCACTTAACAAATGCATCCCCTTGTTTAACAATGTTTTTAACAATGGTGATATTGTTCGCCAACAAACTGCTAATAGGGCATTCAACACTGCAATATCTTCGATTAATACGTTGATTTATCAGAAATTTGATCAATGCAACTCATATCTCAAACAATCTGGTATTACAGTACCGCCTCTTTTGGTTACAGAAATGGCTGACGTTCAAATTGGTTATATTACTGCTTCACAATTATTGTCTAATGTAAGCCCTAACTAACTAGTGGCACAACTCATATTAGTTATGTTATACCACACATGGATATTAGAGGTTTGATTTTTACTTGTAGAAAGTATATTACGTACACTTACATATTTGAGTAATTTTCTATTTCACAATTATGGATAATGCTAATTTCATATGTAATTTAATTATCAAGCTTTTTCAACTTTTGCAGTTTATTAGATGTAAATATATGATTAATTTGAAATTTTACGATTTTCTATGGAGGTATTATGAGAATGAATTCAATTTGTCAAACTAAGGATAAGACTAATTTTTTTGATATAAGGTTTTGTTGACTTATATGGTTTACCAGTTAATGTCCTTTCTGTGTAGTTAAGCTTTAATAAGAACAAAGCAAAAACACAAGTTATTTAGGAAGAAATTTTTAGAGTTAATGTCAAGGGTAGTCTAAGTTTTAACATACCTATACATTTTCATAACCTAAAAGGAAATAAATGCTTGTATTCTTTGCTTGACAAAGGAAAAAAATATGCACGATGAGATTACAAACCGTGAAACAACAACAACAATAACAACAACAACATGCAACAACAACATTACATTATGTATCCATCTTTAGATGAGGTATGGAGAGGTCCATGTGCAACCAACCTTACCCCTTACTAATCTAATAAACCAGGAAAGTAGTTGTTTACAAATAAGAGTGCAACATCATACTGTACTAAATTTTTATACTCTCTTCGTTTAATGATAAATATTAGATGTCCTAACTTATATTTTAGATATGAGACAAAATCCTTAGTGGGTTTTTATTTCACCCAGGCCAAAAAATGTTTTAAAGATACTTTTACCATGATTAGATATGAGACAAAATTACTTTTGATATAAATATGAGACAAAATATTAGTTGTTGTTTAGAAAAACATACAGTACTTTAATAAATGATAACTTCAAATATTTAATTGATATGTACTAGATTTTAATTTAGATAGGAGACCAAATATTTAGTGCCCTTTAGACGATCTAAAATTGATATGTACTATTGACGCAGCACCTGGGCCAAGCCCAGGCCCGCGCCATCACAGACGACGCAGCACCCGAGCCATGCCCAGGCCCAGTCCAGAATTCGTATTTTCAGCCTGTTTCAGTGTTTCATTTGAAATAACTCATCTCTTAAAAATCCGGAATGTTCAGCTGTCCTTAGCAATACGGCCAAACACAAACACCAACAATATGATTCAACTACAAAAATCAGATAACAAGGACTCTCCATATTATCCAGTTTCCAGAATATTCCCTTGCAGTATTTCAGCTCAAACAACTCAAAACGCATTTGAGATAGCTCAAACACCAGAAAGCGGAGAAACCAACATCTGAAGACTGCACTATGCATCGTTAGTGACGACGCACTGGTGAGTTCTGCGTCGTCAGTGACGACGCATGACTGCTTCTGGCCTATTCTGTTTATGTCAACTTAAAAACAGGTTTTGGCGTTTTTGGTCAATTTAATACATGTTCCTCTGAAACGTCATATAGCAAGCAAAAATCACCAATACGATAGTTTCTGCGTTTCTTCTGGTGTGTCGTCACTGAGGTGAGTTTCCAGAATATTTTTGCAGTGCGTCATCAGTGACGACGCACCAGTCAACATTCGTTAGTTTCTGTGTTTCTACTAGTTTTGACCAGTTTTCAACCAAAAATGACCAATTTGACACTTCAAAAATACGTTTTAGTAGTAAAACAACGTTTTTCACCCAAAAACATATTTTTCGAACACAGTTTCACTGTGCGTCATCACTAATGGTGCAATAGAGAAATTCGGCCAGAACTGGTTTTCGTCCATTTTCCGCATTTGCACGAATTTTGACCTGTTTTCACAAATTTTTGCCAGATTACGATTTTTTTACAAAACCAGATTTCTTTAGTGCTAAGGATGCCAAAACTGTTTTCAGAAAACAACGTGTTTCACTATAGAAGTCTTAGATGTAAGAAATTGACTTGACTTTCCAAATTCCAAAATCTGTCCAAAGTTGTTAGCCAAATTTAGGATTTTCGCAAATCCAGATTTCTTTAGTGCTAAGGAAGGCAAAAATGTTTTGACAAACAATGTGTTTCCCTATAGAAGTCTTATATGCTAAAATTGACTTGTCACCCCAAATTCTCGAAAAATGGTTAAACCTTTATGCCCAAAAAGGTCAATCTTCATTCATTTGTTATACAGGTGCCTATGTGTGTTCCCCTATGTGCAAAATGTTTTGACTACATATTCAAAATCTTCACTCAAAAATTTCTTTAGGGCTAAGAAGACCAAAACGCGTTTTTCTTTAGAAGTTTTCATGAGCATATTTTCTTTATGTGTCTCAAAACCCATTTTCCATCCATAGGAAGGCTTATTATCACATACGCACTTCACCATGTAAGTGCTCTATCCTCCTATCATACCTCATCATATAGGCATTCTCTATGTCTAATGTTGGTACCCATTTTTTCCATGCTAAATGCAAGGAAGCTCAGGTTAGGAGGTATAGTAAAGAGTTGGTATACTTTTATAATAAAAATAGACAGTCTTCTCTAATAAATTGTGTAATAAATATGGTGTGGAATATAATGGTACACCACTCAATATTTAGTTAATATAAAGTTTATTCATTTACCTTAAATCAACTGTTAGTGTCCTGATGCTGATGCAGTGTTGGTATATTGCAGTCAATGACTCCATGTCATCAACTTTTTTTTTCAATATTTTTGTTACTCCTAGTCCTAACTCGGGAAGAGTTTCTTAAGAAAATAAAAAATTTCAGATAGTTGGTCCTTATTGGTTCCGCCAGATTAAACTTACTAATACTCAACTGTAGGAAATGAAGCGAGTTAACTATCAAACAAGGACCTAAACTTCTGTTCTTTTTATCGTTCAGGACCTCTAAACAATTTTTTTTATCGTTCAGGACCTCACAAGTGATTATGTCAATATTTCTGTTAAATTTATCTATAATATTTTGCAAAAATAAAAAGATAACCCAAAATAGCTTTTATGCATTTTTATTCTTCTAATATTAATCTCTCCCTCGTCCTTACCATCTCCCTCTAATCTCTTTCCCTATCTTTTGCATCCAATACCACCAATGTCACACCATTGTTGTAACCGGTTAACACCTCGATCAAATCCATGACACCATTATTCTCTCTCTTTGTCCATACACGAATAGGAAAGTACCATTAAGCTTGTTTGTTTGAATTTAAGATTGGTTTCATTAGATTGAACTGTTTTAGTCGACTTTAGTGATAGTAGGGGAAGAAAGGTTATGAGCTTATTCAATTATTTTTGAAGTAAAGAGTAATTTATTTTTTTCGAAGCAAAGAGGTTAGGAACTTAGGATATGGAAAAAGAGTAGTAGAAAAAAATATGGGTTTGGAAAAAAAGAAAACAATCAATATCTATATATAATCTAAACATTTTTAGGGAGTATAGAAAGTGCCACATAGGATGTAAATTTTGTAGAAGAGTCTTGCTTTTCCAAAACACAAACAAAATATAAAACTTTGATAACTAAAAGGCCCTAAAAGATAAATTTATGAAGATACAAAGATAAGATGTGACATCTAAGTTGTATCTTTCAACAAAGTGATCAAAATCTGAATTCATATAGATATTTATCAATTAAACAAGGATAATCTTAGCTTATCGTTTCAAATAAAAAATGTAAAAATTATTAGCTCATCTCTTTATAGGCCTTTGGCCATATACTACTTCTAATCTTTTTAAATACACTTATGAGGTAAAGATTACACTTATAGTTAATTAATACAAAAAATAGTCCTCTCCATTTCGGTAATCATCAAATGAAAGAGATAAATGATATATATACACTAAGTATATAACAATTGATGATTAACCTACATCAGGTCATCTAGAGCAAGATCTATTGCATACATCTGAGAGTATGTACTCTCACGTAATTTTGTATGTACCTTTATCTATTTTTTCACAAAAAAAAATCAAAAGTAAATAAAAATACCTTAAGTTAGACATGAGAGTAGGTACTCTCAGGTGTACCTAATAATTTGCCCATTTAAAGTGCTCTGCATGTGTTTTAGATGTATTTAGATCATAGGTTAAACTAGATTATGGGTCCATGCAACGACTATTTTAATTTCATGAACAGATGTTACAAATACCTTCTCAATACGAGAAGATAAGATGATAGGAGGAAAGTAATCATTCATAATATATTACGTAGTATATCCTATGATCTACTGATTCTACTCTAGGCATGAAAGGTTTGAATCCAGTTGCCTCGTACGGTCGCTTTCTACTTTTTCATTTAGTTTTACTTTCTTTTGTTAGTTACATGCTTTATCAAATATCTATGTTTTTTTCATCACTAATTTACATGAGGATTACATTTTGCTTAGTGATTAAACATAGAAATTAATGATCATCATTATTAGATTTACAGTTGCATCAAGAAAGAAATCAACCAAGTCAAATTGCTAATCAAACTACATAAGCTACAAGGGGGATGCTTTACCAATGGATGAAGTTACAGTTGAGCCATTTATATACAACGACTATGACAGACCAGATGATGTTTTTACTTACAGAGCATCGGTCTGTTGTGATTACAAGCACGAACTAATCCCAGATTTACGGAAAGCTATCTATGGCCTTAGACTCGGCATAACAAACGCGAAGATTTCTACCTTGAGTGGCAGGGTAAAGAATGTTTTCGTTGTCACTGGTGCTTGGTGACATTTGAAGAGACAAAGTTGCGAAGTCTATACATTAAGATCTCTGCATCAAAGGAGTATTCACGTACCTAGGACAATGAGGTCAAAATGCTGCTGAGGGGCATTGTTTGGTGGGCAGAAATTGGTGGCAGTGACCACAATTGGACCATGAAGGCACCATTTTCCATCATTTGCAAGACAAGATATAATACGCAGAGGCCTCCTTGCAAAGCTGGATTGATTAGTCATTAGAACATTTCATACGGCAACAATATAGCTTATCAGCGTAGTTACAAACTTGTGATTACATAACCTCCCCCGGTAACCAACTCAAGATGCATCAAAATGGCCAACAAGCACTAATTCTTCATAATTTCTATGGGAGTTTCTCAATCATTGTTAAGAAGCATGAAGTCAATCCCCTTTCAAAATGGCCAACAATAATTTCTATGGGAGTTTATCATTCTCTAGCTTTATTGGATAAAGATGGCACAAACTCTATTTGAGGAAATGCATGGACGAGATGTAGTGAGTTGGAATTCTATGTAATCATTATCATATTACTCCGTAGACTGGCCTTGCTAGGAAGATAGAAATGATGTTTATGGGAGTTATGCCAAATGGGCACGATTCGCTTAATTTTGGTGTCTGATGTGCTTCATGACAAGGGGAATGATTAAAAGTGGTGCGATCAGGTCGGATGCGTACACTCAAGCACGACCCATTGAACTTAGGACAATGATATGGCGTCATCCGATGGCGCTCAAATTATGTGCCACCCTAATTTAAAAAAAATTGAAAAACAGAAAATTAAAAAGTTGCCTTCATTTAACATCCAAATTTGTAGGGGTAAAAGAGTAATTATATCTTATCACTTTTGGAGATATTACAAGAACTTTTTCATAAACAAAATCTTATTTTCCACTTAGCACCCATCAGGCCATCAATGGGTAATTTATTATATGGACACGAGTCCATGGTTCTACTTGGACTCGGCCCATACGCACGCGCCTCATTTACAACCCAACCCGCCTCATTAAGAACCCAACCCAACAAATCAAAAGAAAAAAACAGAAAATAAAAATAAAAAAATAAAA
>CAAKMY010101086.1:0-11513 GCA_901111285.1 Corrigiola litoralis | reverse complement strand
CTAGGGGTTTTGCCTCTTTTTCGTCTTTTGCTCAAAACTGCATTGTTGTGATTCCTAAACCTTGGTAAGTTCATGAAAACTCTTCCTAAGCATGTTTTAATATTTATACTATTCTTTAGAAGTTAGAAATATTAGTTTTAAACATGTTTTGAATTTAAAGAGACCAACTTTATGCTTTAATATGATCCTAAACTATGCCTAGTAATTTTATAACATGATTTTATGAAGTTCTAATGTTTTAGGCATTGTTCTTAGCATGATTTCATGTGGCTTCATTAAAGTTAGGGTTTTATGCGTTATTTAAGCACTCGATCGCATAGGGCTTGGGTTTGTTGGTGTATTTTTAGTTATTGTTGTAATGAGGAGTTGATGATGGTGTTATGATTTTTTTGAAAGTTGATTTTGTATTGTTGTTTAAGTTATGTGGCATGGGAGTTGTTGTCAAAGTTGAGGGAGAGAAGTTTCAGATTAGGGAGTGTGTCACTACAGTCGCAGTTCGCGACTCGCGGAGTGTGTCCGCGACTCGCGGACGCTCGGAGTCGCTTTGCATGGCTCCTGCCTCCGCGACTCGCGGAGTATAGGGTATTGGAATGTGAGAAGGCTAAATAAGTTAACTAAACGAAAGGATATCAAGTGGTTCTTGCATTTCCAGAAAGTTAGCTTATTTGGCCTTATAGAGACTAAAATAAAGTCTTATAATATAAATAAAGTATACCTTAATATGATTGATGATTGGTCCTTATGCACTAATAAACAAGTGCATAATGGATGGAGGATTTGGTTGATATGGAAGCCTGCTGTGTATAGTACTAACATTGTGTTGATACTAAGTCAATTGATACATGTAGAAGTCACTTGTACCAGAACTAAAGTGACTTTTTATTGCACAACTGTTTATGGCTCTAATTGTGAGGTGGAAAGAAAACAATTGTCGTCTGCTTTGAAGCAAATTAGGAGCAGTCTTACAAATGAGGCTTGGGTTGTCATGGGTGATTTGAATTATCTGTTGTAGTTTAATGAGAGCATTGGGTCTGTTATAACTCCAGCTGAAGTTGCAGACTTTTTGGATTTTGTCACAGTTTGTGATCTTGTGGATTGTAAAGCTTTTGGTTCTTATTACACATGGAACAAAAAAAGGATAGGGAAAGATAGGGTCTATAGTAAGATAGACAGGGTCTTAGTGAGTCAAGAATGGTTGGATAGATTTCAGCAAACAAGTGCAAACTTTTTGAGTGAAGGCACTTATGATCACTGTCCTTGCATACTCCATATGGGGGGTGAGAAGATTATTGGCACTAAGATCTTCAGATACTATAATATGTGGAGTGCACACTCTACTTTCAAGGATGTAGTAGCTGATATCTGGAAGATGGATATAATTGGTACAAAGATGTACAAAGTACTCAAGAAGTTAAAGGCTATGAAGAAGCCTTTAAAGGATGTAGAAGGTGATTTTGACAGGGTGACTAATGATCTCGGATTGGTGTAGGAGAATTTGAGAAGTGATTTGCAGAATCCAAGCTTGCATGATTTGGAGATGAAGTTGTCTTCATAGGTGATAAGACTCAGAGTTGCTAGAGATAGTTTTCTGACTCAAAGAGGCAAGATTGCTTGGTTAAGTGTGGAGATGAATACACTGGGTATTTTCACTCAGTGGTTAAAGCTAGAAGGGTGTCTAATATGGTTTTGTAGATAAAGGATATGGAAGGCGCTAGTATTCCTCAACAAATAAATGTTTTGCTTAACTTCTATATTTCCTTGCTTGACACAGAGAAGAAGGTTTCTAGAGTGCATAGGTCTGTGGTTAAAAGAGGGAAGCTAGTCACTGATGTTCATAATTCTATGTTGAGTAAAGATGTCACAAGGGAAGAAGTTAAGCTAGCTATGTTTAGCATTCCTAGGGACAAGGCACCAAGTCCGGATGGCTTTACTAGTGGCTTTTTCATGGACTCCTGCGAGATTGTTGGTGAGGAGGTCACTGATGCTATCCTTGATGTGTTCGAGTCTGGAAAAATTCTTAGACAACTAAGTGCCACTGTTTTGACACTTATTTGTAAGTTTAACAATCCAAGTTTATTGTCTGAATTCAGACCTATAGCTTGTTCTAATGTTGTGTATAAAGTCATTTCTAAGATCATGTGCAATAGACTAGGCTTGGTGCTTCCTGAAATTATTAGTCATACTTAGTGTGCATTCATTCAACGAAGGTTCATAGTAGAAAATGTGATGATTTGTCAAGATTTGGTCAGTAAATATAATTAAGGTAAGGGAGCACCAAAGTGTATGATGAAAGTGGACTTGAAGAAGGCTTATGATACTATAGAGTGGTCTTTTGTTAGAGAGATGCTCTCTGCTCTTGAGTTTGAGAAAAAGTTCATAGATTTGATCATGGAATGTGTAACTTCACCTTCATACTCTGTTTAAGTGAATGGTCAAGTTTTTGGATTTTTCAAGGAGAAGAGGGGGCTTAGGCAGGGAGATCCCCTTTCTCCGCTACCCTTTACTTTATGTATGGAGTATCTATCCAGATTACTTGGCAAGGTAGCTGAGCTTGATGGTTTTAAGTATCATGCTCTGTGTGGTGAAATGAAGCTCAATCACCTTTGCTTTGCTAATGACATGTTAATGTTTGCAAAGGGTGATTTTGATTCCGTGATTTTATTACTCAGGGGTTTTGAGAGTTTTTTACAAGCTTCTGGTTTGGAGATGAATCAAAGCAAGATAAATATTTACTTCTCTAGTGTGAATGACAACATTAAGGAGGCTATAGTTAGATACACTGGCTTCAGCGTTGACAGTCTTTTTCGATATTTGGGAGTAAATATCTTAGGCAAGAGATTGTCAGATGCAGATTGCAACATTTTGGTTGAAAAAAATGTGAAAAGAATCAGGGGTTTCGGTGCAAGAAAATTGTCATATGCTGGGAGATTAGTGCTGATCAAGTCTGTTTTGATTACTCTTCATTCTTATTGGGAAAATATTGTTATTTTGCCTAAGAGAGTGGTTAGTAGGATTGAAGCCATTTGTAGGAATTTCTTGTGGGAAGGCTTAGATGAGTACATTTGGGTTCCTTTGGTTTCTTGGGAGTTGGTTTGTAGGCCAAAGAATGCAGGAGGCTTGGGAATTAGGAGAGTTCATCTTTGGAATAAATCGTGCATTTGTAAGTTTGCTTGGTGGATTTTCTGCAAATCTGATAATCTATGGGTTAACTTGTTCAACTCTGTGTATTTGCAAGGGTCTGATTAGCTCAATTATAAGCCAAAAATAACTGATAGCTGGTACTGGAGGAAGTTGGGTTTTGTTAAAGACTAGATGATATCCTTGGGTGGCATTGGTAATACTCTAAACAAACAGCACTCAGTAAGGGATTTTTATGCTCAGTTTAGAGGAAGGGAGAATAAAGTCTGGTGGTCTGATGTTGTTTGGTCATAGTATGTTACTCCAAAACATTCATTCATTATGTGGCTGGTTATGAGGAAGAGGTTGCATACCAAACAGAGATTGTTCAGGTTAAAGATTCTTAATGAGGATATCTGTGATTTGTGTGGCATTAAAACTGAAACATTGGATCATCTATTCTTTGAGTGTGAGTTTAGTCGGAGGTGCAGTGAGGAATTCAACAGGATAACCCAATTTGTTGTGCCTGCTGGAAGAAAAATCCACTGGGGTATGCAGAGGAGATGCAGATTTGTTCACAAAAAGAAGATGTTGTGTGCTATGTGGTTTGCTCTAGTGTATTCTGTTTGGATGGTTAGAATTAAGTGTAGGTTTGACAACTTTGTTATGAGGCCTGAGGTTATAGCTTACACAGCTATTAGGGATATTCGATGTAGATTGTTGCAGAATACTAGGATCAGATTGATTCCTAGTTTTAAAGAGTGGTTAGAGTCTCTTGTGTATTAGTTTGTGTTGTTTCACCTGTCTTTGTGCATGTTGGGTTTGGTTAGTTCTCATGCTTATTAAGCTTAGAGCTTGATTAATCATTAGGTTAAGTTGTATTATGTTGATTGTTTGGTCTTAATGAAATTCTTACATTTTACCAAAAAAAAAAAAATTCTGAAACCTTACACCAGAACTCCTGTGGTGTAATAAAAAGAGATCAATGTTGGCCTAAATTATTTTTAATTTATTTTTAATACTCATGTGTTTTAATTATTTCTATCATTAGGGTTCATGCTAGATTTATTTTATCGAACTTATGCATGTGCAACGATGTTATGCTAAACAATTGATCGCTAGCTGGATTTTGTTTAAATTATGTAAAGTGATCGCCTAAACAAGAATTATGTGAAAAACTTAGTATTGTGGTTATTTACAGTTTTGATTCTTGCTTGTTTAATATAATATACATAAAGATTAAACTTAACTTAACTCAATAGTTATTAATAAGGTGATTACTCCATAACTCTGTTATGTGGTTTGATGCATAGGTTTCAATGGGGTCATTAATATAATATCTAAACTTAGTTATAGTTGTGATTTATATTTGTTTTTACAAAGAAAATGAATTTATGAAGCATAAATCCTAAGGCTTTCTGTTCCATTGTCCTTGTGATCAAGTTCTTCATCGTAAAACCTGTGGAAGTGGGACTTGTAACCTCGTCCCTCGATTTTTTCTTGAGTTTTGTAAAGGTCATAAAGTTGTACGTTCGATTGTCTATTCCATATTTATAGAATAAGGTGGCCACTCAGAAATTAAGAAGTAACTTCTCATTGTCTTAACGATCGAAAATATCCAAATAATTGTGGTCTTACACTAGCAGGCATTGTAAACCTTATCGATGCCCTATCTTGATAATTTTACTCCAGAATCTAAATATGTGGTACTCTTTACCATAGAAGTCATCCATGAGATGCTCGGATCGTGGCAGCATGCCCATATTGTGGTCTACATCTCATGTACCCTATTGGTTATAAACTAGATCCAAAAGGCACACGATTTATGATGCACCACAAGAACTCGGTGGAAACTACATCATAATGCAAACATAGGACAAGAATGCACAAAGTTCCCCAAGGACCCGCGTGCCGAGCTATGTCGCAACCCTAACAAAAACCAGACCTAGCTTAGGTGCCGTCACAATTGGCGCCACACAGCCCTTGGGCGCTATCACTGGTGGTGCTAAGTCTGGTGTCCACGTCGCTACTGGTGGCGCATATCTAGTCATCCACGCTTCTGTTTTCAGCCACATCATGCCAATTGGGCTTTATATAGCCCCACAATCAAGAACTCAGCCACAAAATAAGCATGGAAAGCTAAAAATCCAAGGAGTAGTCCTGAAGGGTCCCTAACCCTTCCTAGATTCTTCCCCTAGTGGTGGTTCTTTAGTGAATCCTCGTCCTTCTTTCGTTTCAAATGCCACACATACGGAGGGAAGGCCTCTTTCCAAATACTGAAAATGGGTACAAGGATTCACAACAATCAAAAATGGGGAATTCTTTAGTATATTAGTCTTTTGATGATTCTAACCTGCACATATGGTTATGGTTTGTTGTAAGTAAAAGGATATATATGGACCAAGAATAAACCAAGGCATACACGAGTACAAGGAGTAAGTAATTATATATATTTGCAAGAAGTGTGTTGGAAGGCAAGAGCACAAGTCTGATAACATAAGAAGCACCAACATGAGGTACATCCATACACCCAACACAAGGACTCGCAAAATTAACAATTGAACAAGCCATTACAAAGATGCTTTGATCAAGATCACACATGTTGAGTTCTGCATTAGGATAAATGGTTATTATAGTAGCTAGATAAATCGTATTGCAGGAGAAATATGTTATTTGTTTCAAATTGCCGGATGGTGAGGGAAGAAGCTATGATACGCAAAATTATTGATGCTGCACGGGTCCATCACTTGTGCATGCGATAGATAACTTCGGTATCGAAAAACTATTTTGTGGCAAAAACCTTTTGGTTTTTATTAAACTATTTACAAACTTTTTTTGACTAAGTCTTTGTAATGTTATTGTTGTTATTTAGGGAGGTATTAATTCTTATTTTGAACTCTTAGAATAACACGTTTATTATGTTATAAAAAAAAGAGTTTGTATTTCACTAAAACTCTACTTATGTATCTTATCTTTTGAGTAAGTCTTTCTTGTGATTATCCAGACTTGTTCGGTTCGTATTCGTGAATGTTCCCAAACCTAATTTCTTTAACAAGTTTACTATATATACAATTATGTTTCTAGTAGAAGAACTCACCAAAAATGTTTTGCAAAATATATGCAATTTTTTTTAGAGAGTTGCAAAAATCTGCATTTTCGGAAACGAATTTCAGAAAGAAAAACTCCAATACTTTGAGTTCCTCATTCTCTCATTCATTTGGTTTGAGGAAGTTGTTAGTCTCTTGCTCACTTAGGTCGTACTGTATATCTATTCTTAACAAGAAGCACAGATGATATAACATTCTATCTCTAGTTGTTGTATCTATGTTTGTTAGTGTAACAAGGTTATTTTATTTAGAGGCAATCTTTGATTGTATTTGCAACAACTAGACTTACGTGTTGGGGTTTTGATAGAGTTAGTCAAATGAAGTTTTAATCTGAGTTGATTAAGTTGTGCATAAATCTTAGAGTTGAAATATGGCATAAGTTGTATATTATTTATCATAGTGGATTTGTTTGAGATAGAGTGTGGTAGGAAGGACATAAACCTTGAATTAAGGTTGAACCTCATTAGACCTTTGTGTTATTGTATTCTTGTTTACTTTTTGTTCAGTTTTGTTGATTCACCATCACTAGCACCCGTGATATTTACTTAGTTGTTTGTGTAGTGTACACATGCACCAGTACTAACACCAGTGCAATATCACTTAGTATATTGCTGGTACATGTATTCGTTCATAACTAGTTCATAACTAGTTCGTCAGATTGTTTGTTTTAATATATTAAATTCCGCAAAATTTGGTAGATATCTAGCCGTACGTAATTCACCCATTCCCCCTTTAAGTATACCTTTGAACTAATAGGTACATAGTACTTATTTGGTTTAAGTGTCCTTAGTATAATTATGAGGTCTGATAGAACTACATTACCCTAATCAAAAGATTTGTTATGGTTGGTTATGGTTCCAAATCATGAGGTTATAGTTCGCATTGTTCAATTAGGAGGTGGTAAGTTCGATTCTAATCCACGATTTGTACTCTTCTTTAACTAACGCGTACAAAAATAATCACTAAGAAGTGGTATCATGGGAGTTATTCAATCATCTATCTTCTTAAGATATATCTAACCTCTACAACTTCATAATGTCTAAGTGTACGTTTATAGTACATTTATATGTGTGATTTAAAATAATATATATTTGTTTGGTAAAATAAATTGAATTACAATAATAGGAGTGAAATACATATATATAAAAAAATCCAACTGAGTATAATGACATACAAAAAACTCGAAGTAACCTGCATTATATTATTTTGAATATGATATATGAATAAGTACTATCGAACCATGTCATCATGGCACATGGTCCAACTTAGTTATCATTTTTTACTACTGTAATCTTAAGGTTATTCACATAATAAAAAAAAAAAATTTAATTTGTAGATATCAATGTCGAGCTAACTAGTAAACCTTCACTATAAAATTAGATGAACTGGACTACAAATTAAATCAAATATAAAATCAATGTTTTATTAGCAAAGAGAGATGATATAAATACATAGGTTTCTACACAGGGCTTATTCCTGTTGCGAAGGGAGAAGGTATAAATAAATTCTATAATTTATTAGCAAAGTGGTTTACTGTAGTCTAGTAGCCGGCGGGAAAAGCAAATTTTCAATGATCCCACACCAACACCAGAAGGGCTTTGAATTTTCAATTTTACTAACATCTTCATAAAAAATAAACAAAACTTATTGGGAAGCAGGTACAGTCTTGATTATTATCAACTACAATACATACAATTTCGGTTTCTCCAATTCTTGTAGATTATGATTCTTTCCAAAGAATATGCATATCAGCTGCAAACCCTACGTGCCAAAACGACACTTGCATGCTCCTGAACCAATTTCCATGCTGAAGTCACGTGGTGGGTTTCCGTTAAGGTTGCGCCCACAGCAAAGCGGATCATGAAAATGCCGTCAACGACTGATTGAGTCATATAAATACGGCCAGCTGCGTTGATAGACTCCATGAGCTCAGCGTTTACCTCGTTCAACGTCTCTTCTTCCAGAAATTTCTGGCCAGAGTGCTTAATGACAGCGGCAGCAGACAGCCGGAAGCATACTAAAGAGAAGCTTCGAGGCACGACAATCTCAAACCTCCTGTCAATAGACACGAGTTGCTCAAAATAGATAGCCATGTCCACGTGACTACGGAGGAAGTTCCGCAGGTAATCGACACCATAGCTCTTAAGCACCATCCACATCTTCAGCGATCGGAACCTTCTGCTAAGAGTGATTTGCCAGTCTTTGTAGTCCACCACTTGGTTGGAATCGGTTGCCTTGTTTTTAAGATACTCAGGGTCGGTAGACAAGCACTTTACAAGTGCGCTAGGGTCCTTAACCCAAAGGCAGCAACAATCCAGGGTGGTGAGGAACCACTTGTGAGCATTGAAGCTGAAGGAATCCGCATATTCTACGCCGTTAATCATGTGGCGCAGCTCAGGGCATATACATGCATTACCTGCATACGCTGCATCAACATGCACCCACATCCCATACTCCTTAGCGACCTGGCAAAGTGGGCCAACGGGATCGACAGCAGCCGTGGAGGTGGTGCCAACAGTGGCACACAAGAAGAGTGGTATAAGCCCCTCTTCAATATCGGCTTGAATGGTGGCTTTAAGTGCCTCCGGCCTGAGTGAAAAGGCATGAACTCTTGAGGTCTTCACGGCCCGAAAGTTCTGGGGAGAGATTCCAGCAATCTTGGCCGACTTGAAAAGCGAGCAGTGGGTCTGGTCTGACCCATATACGACAAGTTTGTTAATTTTATCACGGCCAATCTTGTCGAGCGCACGGTCACGAGCAGCGGCTATGGTGGTTAGGACGGCCTCACATGTCGTTCCCATCATAACCCCACCACCATTGCCCGAAAAAGTGAAGGATTTTGGCAAGCTGAGCATGTTAGCCAGCCAATCCATAACGATGCTCTCTAGTTCAGTTGAAGCCGGAGAAGAGATCCAGTTAAAGCCAACAACATTGAAACCTGCAGCTAAGGTTTCACCCAGTAGCCCAGCTGTGCTACCACTACTTGGGAAATAAGCAAAGTAGTTAGGGCTTTGCCAGTGGGTTAGTCCCGGAACAATATCTTGTTGGACATCTTTAAGGATGTCTTCCATGGGTTCAGGGTCATGTGGGGCTGACTCAGGTAGCCTTTTTCGGAGGTAGCCTGGTTCCACTTGGCTCCGAACGGGGTACTTCTCAATACTCTTGAAATATTCAGCAAGGAAATCAATGACCATGTATCCCTGTTTACGGAATTCTTCAGGGTCTAACGGGTTTGTCATCATTGGTACTGATTCTAGCTTGATGTCAAGGGAACCCATAGTTGTGATTTGTGAAGCGGAGAAATGATTAAGGAATTAGTTTCTTTTTCAGTGTTGATTGATTGAAAAAGGGAAAAAAGTTTCAATAAGAATAACTCTTCCTTTGGGGTGGATATAAACCAATGAAAAAATATGAAGTGTATAAATCAATGTTATTGCCTTGCGTAAGGTTAGTTGAGGTATGTTGTGCTATTGGAGAGGGGTGGATAAGGAAAAAGGAACTTTGAGTGTTTTAGGTGAGACACCAAGGAAAATGAAGATATGCATATATAGATGGCACTAGTGGAGGGGGATGGTGGGAGACTCAATGCTCTGCGTTCACATTTTTAAGAGACTGCATTATATGATGAAAGTTACGACCAAAGACCTTCCAAAAGACATAGTAGGTGAGAGACGTGCTCTTTTTTGAGCAGCGAGGACTAGGGGTAGGTGAATGGCTTACCAAAAGAGAAAGTGGGGTTGGTTACTTTTAGCCTGACTTACAGCTTCTGATATTAATTTTGATTTTAAGGGCAAATAGTGCCATGACCTCATGATCATCACTAACCTGACTTCAGTATTTGTGAATCGCGAGGTGTCATGTGGTTGAAGACTGATAATCTTATATCCATATAGAGTATATTAGTGGCTAGGGTGATTAAAGTGTATCCTTAGATTCTCGACCCGATACCACAGTTTCCATGCACCCCTTTCGCATTTCTCAAAAGCCCTTGTCATGATCACCAAGATTGTTGTCATGTTTATCAAAGATTGTGGTTATATTAACCAAATTTTGTTTTCATATTCATTTAACTTATGCTTAAAAATTTGATAATCTTTTCATGAAGTGATGTGTATTTTTGTTTTCCGTTAGAAACTCTCATTTTCATTAAAAGTGATTATCATGTTCGCCAAAAGTTATGTCATGTTCATTAGAATCATATTTTGCAATTTTTACAATCACATTTGTAAAAGAGTGTAATGTGCAATTTATTGCCATATTCATCTAAATGAGAGTAGTATACACCAAAATTATGATCCATTTTGTTGATATGTTGGTTTTGATAATGCCAATGTATATATGTAAGTATATATATGTTCTGTGTAATGTTTGTTTATGATAGCAACATTGGATATATATATCTATGAAAGAAGTGCAAGTCAGAGCAACAATATGAAGCATCATGATCATATGTTTTTCTGTTGTCAATACAACAGCAAATGCACATGCTGGCATTTTTCGAGTCTCCTGATGTTGTTATCTTACATGTGGTTGTCGTTCTTGATGATGGATATGGACTATATACTATGCTCTTTTCCTTTTTATGACTGTGCTAAATGCATTTAGGCGTGATAGAGGCACTCTTTCTTATTATTTGAGCCCTAGAGTTTTATTTGATATTATTTCTCCCTTTGCTAGCACTGTTGTGCCTTGATTTTTCTTTGGCTACCCGCATTACAAGCCTGCGACCTTTTAACCCGTTAGTTTAGCTTATTGGAGACAGTTGTGTTGCATGTCGAGATTGTGGGGAGGAGAATGTGAAAGGTGGCTTTTAAAATCATGAGGAAGTCTTGCTAAGCTTGAATGTTTATACTTTGTATCTCAAGAAAAAAGTGCACGAATGAAAAAAAAAGCAAGTCAAAAGAAAAAAAAGAAAGAAAGAAAGAAAAGAAGAACAGCTGCAAAAGTTGTGGAATTTATTATTTACGCTTATGATTATGAGTTTTGTAAATGTTCTATGTGGTTGCAACATTTGAAGTTGAGGGTTGGAAAGATTGGAGAATTGATTGATGTTTGGTTAATTTGATTGCTTGGTAACAAGTTGTCTCCATTAAATTAAACATTTCAACCGCATTATATCCTAAATATTTTATACTACCCCTTAACCATGGCCTAATTTAAAACCCATAAAAGTCCTCTTGATCTTCTTGCTTTTGCCAGTAGTTTTAAATTTGATCAAGAGCGGAGCCGCGTTGAATTGAATAGTCCATTTTCCTGCTTGATGGTGATTTGAAGACTAGGACGAGTGAA